>JALPQI010003750.1:0-78403 GCA_025490895.1 Thaumatotibia leucotreta | reverse complement strand
TTGACAGGCGTCTTAACTGTCAATGTCAAAACCTGTCAAATTTGTAAAGAGCTCGAATTTTGTTTCATTCGTTCGTTAATTGTTTTGTTCGCCTTGATTACTTTTGATAGCAGATAAATCTTGCTTGAAAGTAAATATTTTGTAATTAATATTGATACTCTCTAGAGATAGGGCCGCCTATTGTTCTTAGTAACTAATTAACTATAATCAATTTTATTATGAAGTCGGAATACGGAAGAAAATCGTAAACCGGCAAAATAATAATTCGGTATTTACACTATGTAATGTTTTCTTAAACTCTAATCAAGTAATCATTGTTGATTCCAATTAGAACAAATTCCATTAACCTTAACTATCTAACAGATTTAAATATGGAGAGATTTATTCTTCAATAAACTATGTAACTCATTTGTTTATTATGATTTTAAATTAAACTATTTCCAAAAATCGCAATGTGAGACACTACTATGTGTGATAAGTGTGCACTATGTTTTTTTTTAATTCTTGGACCTACTCAAAATCCATACATTCTACAAAATATTAATTAGATCTCAATCCAGCTTTACTCACTCTCTCGCGTGGTGACTCAGGCGTTAGAACAAGAAACCAATAAAATTGTACCTCGTATCTAATGTTCTTACGAATATTTTATTACGAATCCGTTAGAATCAACATGAATTACTATTACCATTCTAGCTTCACAGCACATGCTGTGACGTCACAACTCAAGATGACATTGGTCAATAGGCTATCACAAATTACCGAGAAACTAGAAAAAAACAAGTGCAGTAGCAAATTTCCATATAAAATTGATAACGGCGCAACATCCTACAAGATCTTTATCGATTCAAGATGGGATCGTAGTCATCATATTAAAAAAAAGTTATTAAAAAAAACAGACCACCTGCTTCTCTTGACGCGCCTGCGCGATGGTATCTCCCGCGGCCATCTTAAGGGTGTGAAAAGGGACGAAGTATAGCCATGTGGTTGAGGAGTTTTGAAAGATTATTTTGTTTATGGTGTAAATAATTACTTACAATATTAAAGTTCTGCTTTTACGTGTGATTGATCAAATGGTCAATAATTATAATATTGACGTTATTATATATTTTACGGTCACTTGCCAACAATAAAAGAAAAAATTACAGGGTACGGACCAAAAACTGGCGTTAGCAACTTTGCATTGTCATGTAGTTTGTTAAAGTTTCAATGCCTTTAGTCAATGAGGATAAATATTGGAAATAAAAGATTTCCAAAGTGTGGAGGACATGTGGTAAATGCTATTTTGCTTTGATTTTTTTTTTTCATAACATTCATATTTCATGACTTAGGTTAGTTTGGTAAGTAAAACAAACATTTTTCCCGGAGCTAAGTGTTGCATAGATGCATGAGGTATTTCGCAGCTTAAAAAATTAGAAGATGCTGTCATTTTTCACAGCAATATTTGTAACTGTAAGAAGTTAAGCTTGATAATATACTTAACTAGCGACCCGCCCCGGCTTCGCACGGGTACTATGCCTACATAAAAACCTTCTTCTTGAATAACTCTACCTATTAAAAAAAATCTCATCAAAATCCGTTGCGTAGTTTTAAAGATTTAAGCGTACAAAGGGACATAGGGACAGAAAAAGTGACTTTATTTTATACTATGTAGTGATTTCACTTTTTGCAAATAAATTCATCCTGGGCCAGAAAAACATTGGTCCTTTCTAGACTAAAATACGTGAAAATCAACATAACCTCGAAATTCGACGCTCACTAAACACCAACATTGGCCCCAACACACGCCCCCGAATTCACAAGCACTGCTTGATAATGAACGTGAAATCTCGGAGGAGATAACAGACCCCCCCCCCCTTCCTTATCAGATCGCCGCGCTCCGCCGCACGCTTCCATTCACTCTGCTTTTTATCACGGAGTGTACTCATTTGTTTTAAAACTATTTTGACAGTTAAAACGGTTAGGTTGGCATCGGTGTTCTTGAAAATATTTTTGTTTCCGCATACCTTGTTCATTAGTCTGTGTTATCTGTTGTTATTTTTGCAATAGGATTTTCTTTCAACGTAAAATCATTTGATTTTATATGTATAAGTAATTATACTTATTTCATAAGAAAACTATTGATGAAGTAGGTACGTAATGTACATTAATTAATAATATCTATTCTGGGAATTACTCGGTAATGAATTATACACAACAACACAGTTTTATAAGTAACAACAATAATATGTTTTGTATTTTTTTTTGGAGTTTAACCGTTTAGTTACATGTGTCTCACTACACGCAGTTTCAAATTCATTATTTGTAATTTTAAATAATTATATTTAAGTTCCTACAGACAATTAATCACTGACAAATATAGCCCTGACAAATTGAGGAAGACTTGTGAATGTGTCCATGTTAGGAATGATGGGGTTAGTTTATTGCGTTGCATTTCATCAATTATTTATGGTCATTGATAATAAAATTTAATTGTAGAATAGAAATCCAATAAGGGGAAGGATAAAAATCTTGAAATCGGAAACTGTGTACATTATTATGGGTTAAAAAACTGTAGGTATGGACGGTAAAAGGATATTTGGGCCAATCAAGTTTCGAGTCTCTGCGTTAGTTTTCATGAACTTACAAATGTACGTCAATTAATACTATACACATATTTACAATGGACAGTTGGAACCTAAATGTATCGATGTGAACTTGTGTGTGTTTTCTAGCAAACTTGATGAAATTGTCACCTGCGTTACGAGACAATATAGTGTCGATCGAAAAGTTGATTGGCCCATTTAACACTAGCTGTTGATGTTGTGGCTAACTTGGGGCCTATTTTATAAAAGTAACAAGTAACTTGTAAAATTAGTGGTTGTCTCTTTTTAACCTAATCGCAAATTCTCTATATTTATACCGCACGTAGTATCACTAAAACCCGTCAAGTCTTATATGCTATAACATAAAAACCAACTTTTGTTTTCTTGTCATCAAAATAATAATATGGAAACGTGATAGCGGTATGTTCGTATATGTGCCTCTTTTTAGCTAAGGATAGAAGTTTACGGAAGGTCTTTTAAACTAAAATATGAATGCTGATAATACTGATAGGTAGGTACCTAATCGTGAAAGTTTACATCAATATAGCGATAGAAATTTTAAAATCGTAAAAAAACATTGTACCCATATCAAGACGCTTGTAATAGAGGCAGAAGTCCTTTTCTAATTAATGGCAATAATAACCTCCACTTGTATCACAAGTTACAAGCTTTTGATAAACAGGTCTGCAGCCGCGAAAAAGGCGCTTGACAAAAACAGGAGGTCCATGGTGATATCCAACCATTGCTTAAGTTAACTAGGGTTTATTATAATAATTTCCTGTGCCTTTATACAGTCCTTAATCAATACCGCCTCTTATCCGGCGATAAAATAATGCCTTTTAAAAGCTAATTAGCGAACGAGGCTGGTTCGTTATCAGGAGTTATCTTCAGGAAACTAACACCCACAAGTGATAACGCGATGCCTACTGTGTTGATAAAAGTTTGTACTAAGTTTAGATCAAAGGCTGGCAGAGCTTCGATGATAAGAGTATGAGATATATTATCATTTCGATATTACTAGCTCATGGGTACCTATAGTTAAATTACCGAGGGTAAATGTGTTTGTTGGTATAATGTGTAATTATGTAAATGAAGGGTCCACGGAAAGAATATGTCTAGTCAATTCAAATTACTGAAGGAAAAACCACCTTACTTTTAACAGAATAAGGTGTGAATTTGCTATTAATTTTTTAAGCACTGGACATGCTTTTTCCGTGGACCTTTCAAATGTAGTATTAGAGAATTTCAGGAAAAAATCTAAAAGCGGAGGTATTTCCAAAGCTAATGTACGATGCTGATTCCATTGTCAAACTAAGTACCTACATGAATTTGTGAAGGTCTTTAAAATTGTACAGTCGGCATCAGATATAACCGAGCGGCGACGGCTCTCAAAAATATCTACACATGTTCTCTAACGTCATAACAGTAGAGGTCAGGGGGCATTACCACAAAACTTTACAAGCGTACAATTCTACAAAATTGTCAACATTTTGTATGGGTTTTTATACAATTTTGTAGAATAGGGATTATTATGACTGTGGTTAAAATAAATTATTTAACATTATACGCGACATAATACCTACACGAAAAAAAGGGTTATTCCCACCTCGGCTGTCCTACGCAGAAAACAAGTATCTCGAAATTTATCAAAAAAAGTTTTTTTACACCATTCGATTCACTGTTTTAAAATGCATTTTTTAGTATTTAATTTTTTTTTAATAATGAATATTTTTCTAAATACAGAACTTTAAAAAATCCAAGTATCTTTTTTTAACGGGGTATTCTACGCTAAAAACAAGTATATACCCTAATTCTACGTTGAAATCAAGTATCTTGCAAAAGATACTTGAAATTCATATAGATTACTGAGTTACTTGACTTCAGCGTAGAAATATTGATATAGATCGTGGAGTTACTTGACTTTAGCATAGAAATATTGATATAGATCTCAGAGTTACTTGACTTTAGCGTAGAAATTTTCATTTTATTAGGATACCAAAACCTTATATTTATATATTTTATTTGAGTTTCGGGTAGAATTTGTCCTGTGGTACCTTTTTAATTCAAGTAATGAATATGGCTGTTTTTTCATAGTTCGTATACATACGTGAAGTGTTATTGAAGTGCTTATTATCTGATAACTGAAGTGATTTCCTGGCTGTATAAGTTATTTAAAGTGAAAAGACGCAAAGAACACTGGAATGGTTTCATTCAAATGCTCGCCATAGGGCAAAACAGATAGTTTCTACATTATGTTTAGAAAATAATAACATGAGTAAAATCCGAGAATTGTGGTAGTTTCTACCCCTAGCTGAATGTGATGAAAAATTATAAAAATGACAACTTAAGGAATTTGTTATTGAACTTGGTCGAAGTTTGCTTCAGAAACGGATATGAGACTGTATTTTATATAAAAATAATTTGAATTAGGAATAGAAAGTAGTGGACTTCTTACAGAAAAAATAGTGCACGAATTACCAAAAAAAAAACAATGTCTTAGGAGGCAGAGGTCAGCAAAAAAAAAAAATTGGCAAAGTTAGTGCCCTTAATGCCAAGTAATTAGCAATTATTTTTAACCCAATTGCAATAAAATTCACAATCACTAGATTTAATAGAGGAAGGTGAACTAGTTAATACAGATGTTTGAATTAGGTTGATTTATATAGGTATTTTTATCTTTATGTTCTGTACCAGGTGTAAATAATAAAATATACATACATGTATATTGTATGTTGATTTATTGAACAAAACTATAACTTTCCATTGTTTTTATGTCTTCCACGCCTGCGTCTAGATATTTTCCACAGACTGTCGGTTTTGAAGTTCTTTTTCGGTTCGGTATTTGAGGTATTTGTAGTTTCCTACAATTTAAGTAATTGATGTAATTTTTTAAGCATTTCTGTATGAGAAATACTTTGTTCCAGAAAAAAAAACTTGTGCTACATTTATGAATTTTAAAACAACTTGCATTCAAACAGAATAAGGGGTTCTTTTCCGTGAAATACTTGAAATACATACTACATTAATATATTTTACACAAGTATGACATACACTAAATTATTGGCATCTGAAATGTAGTATAAAATATGCTTGTGTTATAAACTTATAAAGAAGAAACTTACTAAAACACGAAATTATATACAGATACTTGTTTTTTTGTAAAAAAGCTTTAAAATTATCTTATCGCATTCTATGCAGAAAACTGTTTTTGCATTTTAAAATGATTGGCCTCATAATTTTGAATTTTTTTTTATAGTTTCCTATTAATGATGTCTTGCATAATAAAACACAGCAATTTTTAATGCTATCATTTAACTAGTAAACATGTAATCAAGAAAAGTCTAAAAAAAACGTTTTTTCGCTCTACTGTAAAATTTGCCAAAACACAGATACTTGATTTCTGCATAGGGCAGCCGACCTGTTACCACCAACTTGACACCAGTGGTAACAACTGGGAATTTCTTTCCCACCTGTTACCACTGGGTACAACTGGGAATTAAAATTCCCAACTGTTACCACTAAACTAATTGGTGGTAACTACTGGGAATTCTTTTTCCCAGTAGTTACCACTAAGTTAATATTTAGTCGTCCTATTGCAATAGGATACCTAGTAGCCATAAATTTTGTTATACAATGGTAACAATAATGGTAATTTTGTTATAAAATGTTATACTACAAATAAAGACGAATTACACAGAGTTATTATTCAAAACAAGAATATTTCAATATTTCATATTTCGTGTAAGTACTTAAAACCTTGTAGTAGTTATAATAATCTTAAAAAAGGATTGAGATTCGTAATCAGTTAAAACAACACGATCACACGATGAAAAATGACTTCTACGAGCCGGTCACCCGTCATCCCTTTTTACCTGCCCCTGTGATAATCAAGTCAGTAGTTCTTAATATTTTTGGTTCAGATTCAGAGTAGGTAATACTGACAACATAATTAAAAAAAAATTTTAAAAATATTTTCAAAATGTATTAATTTTTAGTAAAATTCGATGGTTAATAAGATATTTTATAAATAAAGTAATATTCATAAAATTAGCTTCTTATTAATAACTGGCAAAGTATTTTGTGTATATTCTATTAAAAACAAGCACATTACTAGTAAAGTACTTGGTGGTAACAACTGGGACTTATTTTTCCCAGTAGTTACCACTAAAGTGATTGGTGGTAACTACTGGGAATTTTACCACCAAGTACTCTGGTGGTAACAGGTGGGAAAATAATTCCCAGTTGTTACCACTAGTGTCTAGTTGGTGGTAACAGGTGGGAATAACCCGAAAAAAATATTACTAAGACGTGGTTTGCAGTAATTTTTGTACAAAACTTCTGTTAAATAAATTGATACGAAATTAAAAGAGTAGGTCATTTGGCAGTACTCAAACGTGGCGTCACTTTTGAGTATTTCATATAAAATTCAATAGTGGTGATCGTTTTGACAGTTCGAAAAAAGATGCTGATTTGACTTGCCAGAGTCATCATGCGTATTGTACACTTGTAAAGATTTGTGGGATAGGCCACTGCTCAGATGTTTTTTAGCCTGGTTGCTCCGATAAATCTTGTGGGGACCGTAGGTAAGATAAATTGTACTGAATTTATACATTTAAATATGACGAACAATGACGCAACATTATGACATATCCTTTTATGACAGATAACTTATTTGTGTGCGCAACTTGGATGATTTAATTAAATACGATAACGACCATAAGTTATCCCAAACCGCAGTGGGACTTACCAAATGATTTATTGTTATCATCACAATGGGGAAGTCCTATATTTGCCTGTTCGGTGTTCCTATATTTGTGTCAAGTGACAAGCAGGAACAGAATAGATACTAAAAGCTGTCAACTAGCTGGCTCTTCAGCCACATTTTCTTTGACATTTTGTTACCAAATATTTGTAAATGCCCAATTCCCCCTTAGTAAATTTAAAGTAGCCGTGTGGTGACGGTGACGGCAGTAAGAATACATTTGTCACCACCCCAACTCCTGCGGGTGTCGTAAGAGTCGACTAAGGAATTTTAGTGTCACTGACCATTCTTTGATAAAAGATTGATGGCGGACAGCAGCGTCATCATAGTGGACACGTTACTGCGATCGCCAATCCGCTTGCCCAGCGTGTCGATTATGGGCATTTACCCCCTAATGCGAATAGGCCTACGTCTAGCAGTGGACTATCATAGGCTGATGATGATGAAATTTAAAGTACTAGTCTTCGACGCTGCTCTAGACATGGGCACTATCAATTTGACAAGGGTTTAATTCTAATATCGAAGAATTTTAATAGGTACCTAGTGAAAATTATCACCATTATAAGTTTTATTATTAAAATGCGCATGTCGAATTGTAGTGCATCGTCAAGCACTGGTTCTTAAAACCTACGCAATAATGGAAGTATTAGCAACTATCCAGGTATTTTAAGTTTTACATACAACTGTCTACTAATGCTAACAAAACCTTGCCTAAGATTATGTTGTTAATTCTATGGCAAATGTGCCAAATTCTATGTCAAACGTAACCCGTAATAAATAAATTATCTCCCCACCTTATTAACTAAGGACCTCCTGTTGTATTTAATAAAATGCTCTTAGCTTTATGTAAGCTCTGTTGTAATTGTAATACAAGCGGAAGTACCCCAATAAAAGAAAGAGGCCCCAAGTTTCGCCCTACCTTTTTAAACACATTAACATCTTATCAATCGAAGCAGCTATCTTTTAATGTAACACCTAATCAATACGTTCATCGCCGCTCCAAACTGCGACCTTTCCGCGGCCCGCCCTGATGGGGGATCAATGCTGCGCGTGAGTGGACCGGCCCACTGCGTGCCTGCACTACTGCGCAGAACGACGCATGCGCCATAGCCATCAATGTACGTTACACCCTTTTATAAATACTACACGAAATATAAAGGACGTAAGCGCCGCACGCGTGCTGTATGTTAAGCTGTTTTTAGATGTAAGTTAGAATTGGGTTCTCGTTATAGTGATAAGTTATCTTTATTAATATCTTGGTAGCTTTATGCCAAATCGTTTTTGCACGTTGGATCTATGGAGTCCATTTAAGAATGACGCAAGGTGTAGTAGGTAACAAAATTTATAAAATATTGATATGGGAATTTCTTAGTCAGATCACTTTTTTTTCTGTAAAGTAGGTAGCTTAGCCTTAAGCCAAAGGAAATACGATAAGTCAAATAACAAAAAGACATTATAAATGTATCAAAATATTCAAAATACTATCATCGACATCTCAATCTCATAAAGCAATATAAAATCTCGACATGATTTAAACCTTTTTATTATAACCTCGGATATCACTATCAAACAATCTTCAAAAACCTTATAAATCACTAGCATTTAAACAAAAATAAAGTAAATATAAAGCAATACACATTTTGAGCATCCTTTACTTGAACAAAAAACTTTGAAGATCTCACGATAAGCGATGCGAACTAGAGATAGCGGGTTCGAATCCCGGCCGATGGATGGAAGATAAATTTTGTATTTTGTGAAAAAGTGCTTTAGAAACAATAGGCTGGTAATTGGAGGGACCCGAATGGCTGTGAACAGCACTTTTACGTTGTACAAACGTTTTATAATATTCAATGAGTTTGTGTTGAAAACATCGTTGTAAAAGCCGTTTGGGATAAGAGAAAGCACGCTTAGCGTAGTTGTACATTGCACAGTCTCGGGTTAAGCGGCTAACACGGGGTTGACTGGTTAAGTCCATACATCACATCACCAGACTGTCTCTCACTCCACTGCTGGACATAATTACTATACCTAGATATTTTTCTAGCAGGAACGAGAGATTGACAAAATTAGACATCGACATTTATAATTGTTATCGATAAGTCTTATTGTATATAGTCGATAAATAAATTAAATTAATAAAAAAATGCCGTAGCTTAGAGATAAATAACACAAATGCCAATCATACTCAAAATGATATATTTTTTCCCAGATCTAGTATTTAGTACCCATCAGAATTGCAAAGATTAATAAAATATAATCTAAACCCATAGAAAATGATTAATATGAAATATAAGATATTTAGAACAAACCCTAGATTAGTTTAGACTAGCATTTTTATGAGAACAGGATGTACTCATCGATAGCAGTTATGTCGATGTTTAATTTTGTCAAACTCTCGTTCTTGCTAGAATAATATCGAGGTATAATAATTACACATTAGAAGGTCAAGTCCATAATCACCACGCTGGGCAAGCGGATTGGCGATCGCAGTAGTGTGTTTACTATTGTGACGCAGGTGCCCATCTTCAATAAATTAATCGTCAGTGAGACTTCAATCCCTCGACTCTTACGACACCCGCGGGAAGAGTTAGGCTGGTGAAAAATGTATTTTTACTGCCGTCACCATGTGGCTACGTCCAACTTCATACATGTTTGACTATGTGTCCCCTGCAACGGCAATGTCAAATATTTGCTTGTCAATTAAAGACTTCAATTAGTTAGGGGGGTACTTTAAATCAATTGGCTTGTGACATATCCCTCACTCGGCACTCCAGGCGTTAACCTAGTGTTAGCAGCCTAACTCGAGATTGTACAAATGGGGTCAAGGCCTACAAAAAGTAATTATATGATAACTGATAAGCTTACTACTTCTCAGATCATTTCTTATACCCTTATTATCATAGGGATATAGCATCCATATTAGGGCTCAACTTGAGACTTAAGAGAACATAATTTTTGCCATGACCCTTCATATAATCTAAAAATCTCTGACGAAGCTTCAAGCATGTGTCAGCGTTAGGTATCCACACAGCCGGACCCCCATAGCCAGTTTATCACGAGATAGCGAAGATGCGCGATCCGCGCGATACTGCGGGGAGATTTACGCGATATCCCCGTCTGCATCATAACCTAGCGGAGTTTCGTCAGATATATTGACGAGATAGGCTTTGTAATCTTTTAGTTTTTATATCTTGGCTCCAAGACATAGACATAGCTATGTGCAGGTTGCAGAACATTTATTTATTTACCCCCTTATTCATAAACGTTTGTTGCCTTAACAAGCCGCTAATAATTGTTTGTCCCTTTCGGTCTTAACAATGTCTCTGTAAGAGTAAAAGTGACAAACAATTATTAGCGGCTTGTTAAGTTAACAAACGTTTATGAATAAGGGTTCATCTTTATTGCACAATAAAAAAAAACTTATAGTACAAGAGGCGAACTTAATGCCATACGGCATTCTCTACCAGTCAACCTTGAGGCAAAGCAGAAAGATTGTAGACGGTACCATTCTCATTAATAACTGGAAATTTTCATGCGAAAATTCTCATACAAGTGGCTTATGATGGTCACGCGTTTGACGTTTATCGTGCTACTCGTGATTTTCGTACTTGCATATTGTTACAACCGGACGGCTGACGGCATCAATGACAAACGATTAAACACTACCATCAAGACTATAAGTTGCCATTGAGAACAATTTATTTGAGATTAGGGATGATTATTGATTACCTACGTAATGTAAATGATTCACAACATTTGACGATAGCGATATTTCGTTGATTTTGAAAGAAAGAAAGAAAAATTATTAGTTATTGCACAACTACAATTACACACAGAACAATAAGATACATTATTACATCTACAGAGACAAAATACAGATACAATTAAAAATACAGACGCTAAAGAAAAACAAAAAGGTGAGAAAAGTGTGTTGCTGTAGGAGCTGCAATTGGGTACTCAGCATATGCTCTGACATATGATCTGATGCCGGAGCGCTGGTCTTCCGTGGAACCGTTTCATGACTAACGTTGCATTTGAAGGTACTTTATTGTAATTTTTATTCTAGCATCACATCGTCAGTCTATTTCCACATGCTCCATTGCCGGACGTACGCCTTCCCTATTAAAAAAAACAAACACATTTATAACAAAATACATTTATTTTTATAACGGTGTATACAGGGCGTCCCACAGCGATGCCACATGGAGGGAAAGTAACTTAAATATCATAGATAGCGTATTTTGCTGAAAGAAGACTTTATTTTATTTTGAAAATTAAATAATACTGCATTAAAAAAAATCCTAAAAAAATTTTGCTTTTTCTAGGCATCGAACCTACTTTAAAACAAAAAAAAATTTTTCGTAATTTTATTCTGTCATTCGAAAGAATGGATAAAAAATAACAATTTTCCTTAAGAAACATAGTATCTAAAACTAAAAGAATAACCAAAAAAGTTTGGTTCAAATTTGTAAAAAAATTGTAGTTGGTTCGATTTCCGGGTGAAGCAAGTAATTTTTTGAAAAACTTTGAATGCAACTTTACTAAGACTTAAAAATAAAATGAAGTCTTCTTTCAGCAAAATACGCTATCTATGATATTTAAGGTACTTTCCCTCCATGTGGCATCGCCGTGGGACGCCCTGTATAAACGGTATCGAATTCTCCTTTGAAGAATGACACTTGCTTGGAAACTGAAACAGATCACTTTATTTCAAGTCTAAATACTAAGTAGGTAATTGATAACGTCATTTCAAGGCTGCCCTTTAAACAGAGTTGTATCATTCGAAGCATAATTCTAACATGTAGTTTTAATATAAAGCCTGGACTATTCAACATCTCAACACGCGTCACGGCGCGGCCATTTATTCGGCTTATCAGATCGTCGTGATAACGCATCGCGATAGGGCGAGGGGGTTTACAAAGGTTATTTTACTTTTTATTGTGTGTTTACCATGAGCTGCCGCGTTAATAAAGAAGACTTACTTTCTATCCATCCCGCTCGTACTCACGTATTATCACGTAGTATCACCACAGATGTCATATATACCATAGATCAAGCAAACGTATCTACTTAGCGTGTCAAATGAACTCAGTGAAATCCACTGAGTTGTCAGTCTGTTATCGCAGCTTGCAGCTTTCGGGCGTCAACTTTTGTACGTTGAAGTGAACAAAAACATTAATAATGCCTCCTTAAGTAATATTAATTGCATCAACACAAAAAAAATATGAATACCTACTCAAGGGCCTGAGACATATTTAAAATCATAGGCAAGTAACAACTTCAGTACAAAATCTGCCTCGCTCGGCCGCCATACAAATGAATGAACTTGTTTCTTCTATCCAAATCTAATTCTGTGAGTATCACATATGTCTTTGAAATACGTTCGCAGATATATTGTATGTATAGGTATTTACGTTTAATACTATTACATAAATATCAATAGTTTTCACTAAACATGTACGTGAAATCAAGGTTTAAGGTTTTAAGTTGGTGAATGGTGTTGAAACCAAAATTGTGTTCTAAATGTGCGTGAGTATAAAGGTGCATTCAGGCCAAACGAGCATTCGCTATTCTATCCCCCACTACGATATCAACGAATTTCGACGAATCACGTTTTGTGTAACGAATGAATTTCGTAGAGTAGGGGATAGAATAGCGAATGCTCGTTTGGTCTGAATGCTCCTTGAGATAATGCATGTTTTTAGGTTTGCTTAATTTTTTCTTGTTTTCTACTGACAAATGGTACCTACCTATACAATATATTCCTGTATGGTAACATTTTATGCAATTTAGCAAGTAACTGTACCAAGCTCAGCTAACTCTCTTAAAAAGTGGTTATATTCTCTCTGGTCGCAACTAAAACACAGCTTATCTAAACAGCGCATGGGGGCGCTATCTGATGCGATAACGCACAATGGGGGGTGATACTATTACAAAAGTGAACGATCTTCACACATACGCTATGTGCTCTATTATTTTCGTATAGACTAGAATGTAGGTCGACTTTTTATTTCACTTTAATATTAATTCATATAACATGACATAACACATAACATGTTAAACAATCTTGAGGTGTATTTTATTAAAAATGTTTTAATAAATAAAAATGCAAAAAAGTGTAAACGAGAAATATTTTTTATAAGTGTGCGTATAGGCTTCGTAATCTTTTAGTTTTTAGTTAGATACGATAGTTTTAGTGTTCAGTTATAGGTATACGTGTTTTAAGAAAAATACTATGTAATAATTACGATCAAGTGCGATAAAATATAAGATCGAAATGAGAGAAAATTTCGCACATGTTGTACGGCGTTTTTAAGTACAGGTTGCCCTCCGAAGTTTCAAACTGACAAAAGCTGAACCCTTTAGTACCGTTTGGTAGCCAGATTTGGTAGCTGGCTGCCAAATGAGAAATATGGTTTCCCGCCTGGTAGCCAGCTATGAAATGGGAATAACCATTTCGTAGCCAGATTTGGTACAAACCTGGTTATAAATCGGTAATGACAAGTCTCGATTTAAAGCCAGTTACCTATTGAGATTTTAATCCCATCTCGAAGCTGGTTACAAAACTTTGGCTACCAAACGGTACTAAAGGAGCTGAACCGCTTCGGGCAGTAGGTACGTAAAAAACGCTCCATCTGTATTGAAACACAATAACAAAACAATTCAACCGGCGAAAAGCTAAAACAAACGGAATACCCAGTATACCTCCCCCGCGCCTGCGCGCGTCGCTCATGGGCTAACAAGCACGATCGCATCGCCAATTTGTTGTTGCGTCTGCGCAGATTTATGGCCGGCAGGCATAGGCGACAACGGTTAGATAAGGTTAGAATCGATTGTCTTATGGTTGTTGTACTTGTTCTACCATTTGTTTCAACGACCATGTAAACATATCCATGTAACGTGAACTCAAAAATATATTGATTTAAACTTTCACGATTATCACTCATATTTTAAAGACAAACGGGTCTTAATCACGTAAACTTACGTTTAATTATATCCTGACGTTTTGGGCATGACGTTACACCCGTGGTCGCAGGCAGACTCATGCCCGAAACGTCAGGATATAATTAAACGTAAGATTACGCGATTAAGACCCGTTTGTCTTTAAAATATGAACTCAAAAATAGTCAAAAACAATCGCAATGGGCAGGACATAGGTATATAGCGATTTTCTTAACACCACATAATTTTCACATATTTTTTTTTCATATTTTCCACAGATTAAAAATTAAAGGGCCTACCCTTTTAGAATACACATTTTTTGTGATTACATACCAAAAATCTATAAAAAAAATTGTTATTTTATTTTTTCCGGTACGAAACTTCGCGGGTAGTATATTTGAAGGGTCCACGGAAAGAACATGTTTAGTCAATTCAAATTACAGAACGAAAAACCACCTTACTGTTAACAGAATAAGGTGTGAATTTGCACTGATTTTTTTAAGCACTGGGTATGTTTTTTCCATGAACCCTTCATTTTAAAAGCACAATTACAAACAAATACGTCTTACTATTGCTATTGTGAGCCTATAGTGTCCCACTGCTGAGCAAATTCCTCCCACATTTTCTCCAATCTGCTCTATCTTGACCGGCCTCTACGTCTTATTGTCCTTAAAAACATGACATTTAACAATTGACAATACGAGTATTTTAAAGACAAACGGGTCTTAATCGCGTAAACTTATGTTTAATTATGTCCTGACGTTTCGGGCATGACGTTACACCCGTTAGACCCGTTTGTCTTTAAAATATGAATGATAATCGTAAAGTTTAAATCAATATTTGACAATACTAGTATTTGCCTTATCTAGTATGTATATATTTGCTACGAGTAGACATGAGCTATTATCATTAGTCGCTATAGTCATTAATGTCATTATTCAATGCGTCATTAAACGACATTAAATGGAGGTGTTATCTGCCAGATCGATTTAATATGTCTAAACCGTATCCTCTTGAAATAAATACACATTTCGCGTCATGGAATAAAACCGATTGATTAGTATCGAACCAATCACGTACAAATAGCGTAGATATTGTCTTTAATTTTTAAACTGACCACGTTTTTAAAAGTTTTCATTTATTATTTATTATTAGTAAAACCGCAAACTTTTCTGTATCTAAAAAAATACCACTAGATGACCATTTCTTGAACAATTTGCACATTTGGATCAAATCTTTATTATTGATAAAAATGGGTATGGTAGAGTCCATGATGCCGAGCAATATCTACCATATTTACCAAAATGTCTAAGAAGTTTGTAAGGAAGTTTGTATTGTACCTTGTCTATTTTGTTATTACATTTATTGTATCTAACAAAAAATGTAAACTCATTTTGGGACATTTTTTAAAAATACCGTTAATTTTGCTCAGCATCACGGACTCTACCATCCTTCCCATTTTCGGTATCAATATTATATAGATAGGTAGATAGAGTAATTCTTGTACCCCCTCGGTCGACACGGACTACACTGCCAGTCGAGTGCTGGTCGAGTGTTTAGACACGCTTCACTCAATGACCTCATTCGTAGGGCGCTCGGCTCCGCCTCCATACCAGCGACCTTGGAACCAGTAGGTCTGTCAGCGGCAGACGGCAAACGACCAGACGGCGTATCTCTTGTGCCTTGGTACTTGGGGCGGCCTTTGGCATGGAATGTGACCTGTGTGGATACGCTGGCCCCATCCCATGTCCAGCGCTCTGCAAGGAAGCAGGGGTCTGCCGCCGAAGACGCCCAAACTGTCAAGTGCCGTAAATATGCTTTTTTAAAAAACAATTACATATTTATGGCACTTGCGGTTGAAACCCTCGGGCCCTGGTCATCAAACACAAAGAAACTCGTGAATGAAATTTCAAAAAAACTGATCGGTGTGTCTGGTGACCTACGGGCAGGGTCGTACTCCACCCAGAGGCTCAGTTTAGCCGTACAAAGAGGCAATGCGGCGAGCGTTCTGGGAACTATGCCCCGGGCCACTTTAGGGTTTTTTGAGTGTGACAATGTTTTTTATTTTGATACCTAATATGTACAATTGTAAATAAAGAGTAATTCTTCAAGATTTTAAAGGTGAATTCAGACCAAACGAGCATTCGCTATTCTAAGCCCCTACTCTACGAAATTCGATCGTTGCTCAAAACGTGATTCGTTGATTTCGTAAAGTGGGGAATAGAATAGCGAATGCTCGTTTGGTCTGAATGCACCTTAAGAGAGCACTAAAATACGCAGGTATTAAAGTCGAACAAGTCCCTTAAGCAAATGTCACAAAATGGAATAAATCTATTGAAAGCACAATACAAATTGTACATAGTCGCGTGCTCGCATCCGTAATAGAACACTCGGCGCTACAAGCAAATGCAAACCATATTTCACTCTCAATGCAATAAGAGAAAAACCCGTCGAAATATCTCACCTTTTCTAAAGGGCCCAATTAAAGTCGCAGCGAAATATAAACGTTAAGTCTATCGCAATATCATCGTCGATAAAGGTTTTAAATGTAAATGAGACGTGCGAAAAAGTGCTGATTATCTTGCTATTAGGTATAAATTAAGGTACGGGCAATGAGGTATGCGGGACACTTTTGTAATTCTAAAATGACTCAAGTATTTAAAAACTTCAATGCAGTTACACCTATTGGGGTGTTGGTTAAAGAAAAGCTTATGGAGTTTGGTTGTTGAAGGCGCTTAAGCCGTTTTGCGCGGGGAAGGTGCAATTATATTGTCACGACGCTGCGATCGGTCCTTGCGCAATCATCCGTGCGATCGCGCTGCGCGCACGCCACTTTTAGAACGTTTTTTTTGCGTGAGTTTTGTTTAATTGAAGTGATTTTGGGTTTTTTTGGTGTTTTTTTTTTGTTTGCTTGTCCATGTTACATGGCCGATCATTTAGTCCAGCATCATCAATGAGCAAAACTGTATCAGTTTCCACAACTGTAGGTACCAATTTTTGACTATTGATTGGCAGAATCAAAGAATTAACAAAAAAACTGGTATCCAAAATAAATAATGTAATACGAAAATAAATTTACAGGCGCCTGAAGTCTGGACGCTTCTTGCAAATTAAGAAATCAGAATAAAATATTTCCTCAAAGTTAAATAATGAAATAAAACAAATGTTTCCTAATCAAAATCTAAAATCTAAATCAAGTCTAAAATTGTACAACGCAACAAATATCGACAGCATCCCATCTCTAATTAAATAAAATCGTGACAGAGTATCGATACGGATCACCTCATATTTTATTGGCAGCACTCGTTAACTTTTCCGGAAACTGTATATCTTCATCTCACCGTTTTGAAGCTCGTTGTAATATATCAACCTTCCTAAGCTATGAAAAGTTATACTAGAATATTCTATGGAATAGTCACGAAAAAAATCTATCGATTCCATTGCTCACGCGAAACGTCGTGAATTTCGTTATTCGCTCGCCCAAGTAATTTACGAGAAAATATCGACATTATCCCATCTCTTAATTAAACAAAATCGTGTGCTGTAACCGATACTCCAGACGCACCAACTCACATATTTTATTGTTAGCCAATTAAAATTATTCCTTCCTTATTGATTGTGTTGCCAACTTAGTTTCTAACTATTTCACGGGCTGGGGCAAAGTGAGCTTTAAACGTTAGGTAATAATGTCCAGTTTGAATTACAGTGTTTGTTGTGTTGGCAACAAATTTGTCTTTTATAATAGTGAAGTGCAATCATTGGGATTTATTGAATTGTTCGGAGCTTAAAGGTGGGTTTATACTATTGTTTTTAGAAAGCCGGGGTGAAAGGTTATTGTAAATATGAGAACGTTTTAAGTTCATGTAGTTTTATAACACTTTAAAGTCACGTATGGAAATAGGATCAGGAAATGAAAAAGTTTCAAGTATCTACTTAATTTTTTCTGCTATGCTAAAGGGTAGAAATTATTATTATTGAGAGACAAAATTAAGTAGAACTAAATGTGTTCTACACAGTGCAGCTAAAATGTGTAAGTATTTTTGTAGTTTCGTGCAAAATCATTTTGTTTATATATTTCAATGATTTTTTATATCGATCTATATTTCTGACAAGTATACCTAATATAATCCTTACCTTATTTTTATAGAAGTTGCGACTTGCGAACAAACTTTATATCCAAAATGTGTTTAATTAACAATAAATTTATGTCATTGAATATTGCTAAAACCATGAAAACAATAGTGTTAGATTATAGATATTTTTTGTAACTGTTTCTTTACACTGTTCCCAATATAAAAATGAAATATACTAAAATAATACGAATAGATAAATGTATGGTTCGAACTAGCTATTTCATTTACATTTATTACACTATTTTGTCATTATGTCATTTTAGAACTGTTTGTTTTTTGCAGTTCACTCTTTCTAAGCTCAGCGGCTCTAACATGAACATCAAAATTGCAAATTTGTCTGTGTCACTATAATAAAATCTCCTTTGGAGTGAAAGAGACAAATCCTCGAAATTTTCGAATTTCGAAGTTCTCTATAGTAGGCCGCATCAACACACAATCCTCAACTTTGGCAACCGTTCGGTGCTGCAACACAATGTTGCCAACTGTTACAAACCATTTCCAAACTTATTTAACCAACATGCACCGGGTCGATTTCACGCGGCTAATGACTACAACGATAAAGATAACGATAAGGGCTGATAACGGGCGATAACGACTCGATAACGGTTCAATGGTAGCACAGCTACTGGATTGTATACAAATAATGTTGTAGGTACGGAGGAAATTGGGTTGTGCAAGTGTTTTTGTATTCCGGTTTTACTTGAATCTATCCGTCTTCTACCTCTGCTGAAAGGAGTTCTTCTATTAACTGTGCGTAGGTATCGACGCATTAGGAGGTAAAATGCCCGTAATCGCCACGCTGGGCAAGCGGGTTGGTGCTCGCAGTATTTTGTATGATGACGCTGCTGCCCGTTATGAATCTTCTATATGTAAGGAATATTCGTTGACACCTTAGTCGACTCTTACGACACCCGCGGGAAGATTTGGGGTGCTGATAAATGTATTCTACCACCTATGCCTAAAGGTGCATTCAGACCAAACGAGTATTCGCTATTCTATCCCCCACTCTACGAAATCAACGAATCGCGTTTTGTGTAACGATCGAATTTCGTAGAGTAGGGGCGTAGAAAAGCGAATGCTCGTTTGGCCTGAATGCACCTTAAAATGTGTACTTAATTATGAATATAAGACCGCCGAAATATCGGATACTCAACAATTTAAATTTATAAGGTAAATATCCCGTTTTAAGTCGTACTAATAATGTAAATGATCACGTTAGCGTAAAATCTTATATTGTAATAATTATTAACAAACTAATATCAGGACAGCAAAAATAATGAATAGACGTATGTACTTAATATGAAATGAATAAATAGAATGGGGCGCATTCTTAGACAACAAAACTAACTAACTAAATATGTTTGTTATTAAATTTACTTTAGGCTCAAAAGAACTATTGTAGCCCTATAACTGTTTAGGTATACATACCGTTTTCCAAAATGATCGCCAAGTTAAACCCTCCGCTAAGACAACAGAATATTTAATTGCAATAAATGTCTACCATAACATAACATACCTGAAACAACATACAAACTTGAAATCGATAAAATGGAAATCTAGCTTTTTCTTGGGACCCTTCACACGCATCGAATTCCGTTACCATCTGATCGCGCGATAAAATCCGTCAGTCAACGCACGTGTGCACTGTGCCTTATGCAGAAACCATCTTCCTGAAATTAAATCGACACAACTCTCAACCATAGATAAAGCAAACTGAACCTTGAGTACTATAAGTTGACTTGTAAATAGCAAAACCGCTTGTCGGTAGTTCGATTCGTCGTGTGCCCAAATGATTTTCTTTTCTAATGCGTTCAAATTCAAAATTGGAATTCGAATGAGTTGCGAACGAATCGGCCTCCAGCGCTGCTTTCAACTGGCAACTTTAATAGCAGCACCGTAAGATTTAAATTAGTGTTTTTAAATTTTGTGTCTATGGTCTTTTTTTTTTAAAGTTAGTGTTGGCACGGAAGGCTGCGTACGGTAGGTGACTAGACGTTGCACCAGACGATACGTGCGCGATGTGACTGAGAATGCAGTCGTGCCTTATACATCTGTGATGTGGAAAAAAGTTAAAGGAAGAATAATTTATTCCATAAGAGATGACCAATTGAGGCGAGTCAACACCTACGGGATGGAGTTGCTGATAATTTTACACATGCCTTTTGAATAGTAAATAATAACACAACTGCATTTTTTGCAGGTATTTCTAGGTATACATATTAATTAAGTATGTAGGCGAGTATGTATGTATGTATATTATCTGATTGTTTCTAATGAAATAAAACTATGAAAACGGATAAACTCGCGTATATTAACTAATTTTAACTTCATTCCGACGTTTCGAACACTTTACAGGGTTCGTGGTCTGCGGATGACAGACCACGAACCCTGTAAAGTGTTCGAAACGTCGGAATGAAGTTAAAATTAGTTAATATAGGTACGCGAGTTTATCCGTTCTCATAGTTTTATTTCATGAGTAATCCTCGCGGTAACCGAAGAAAATATTATGATTGTTTCTAGATATTTTTTAAATATTGCAACAGAGAATCTGGTTAAGATAATTATCATTTCCGTAAAAAAGCAAATTTGCTTAAATTGAATATTGCATGTTACAGATTTCATCTCTCACTTCCATTTAAGAAGCAAAAGTGAAACGCACTGTAGGTACATTGATTCAATGTAAGCGGTAGGTATGAAATGATTTTTGCAGAGTGCGGTATAAGATTAGAAAGGGTTGCTACATTTAAATAATTTGTATTTAGCGTTTTTTCGTAACAAAACTATTTATCAATATATATATATATATTTTTTTTTATGTTGGCACAACTAAGTGGCTCCACTCCACCTGATCGTAAATGAAAAATAGAGCCCAAATCGCGGCGGCAACGAACAGGAGACAATCAGTAACCTGTTAGTTGCCACCGCCTTGCTAGCCCGCTAGATGCTTCTTCACGCTTCGTTTAAATAAATATGGCTAATAATAATACAGACTTCACGAATAAAAACGCATCTTCGATTAACTGCCTCACTGCCTCAGTTTAAACCGACCATAAATTTCACAGCACTCCTGCAAACCCCATCTCAACGGATTTACACCAAACATTAAACTCGCCATAAAAATCACCCTCCGTAATAGAAAGATGGCTATCCTTATCCACATATGACGTATGTAAATACGTTTAAATGGGCTATCGGGAGAGGTCAGATATTTCAATCCTCGGTCGGATATAAGGGACGTGTCGACGCATGGCAGATCGGCCAGCGGATGATGTAGACTTATCTTTATATTGGAATCTTAGCTGAGTTATGTTGGCCATATTGTGCCTTAGGCGGTTGCCAAATAACTATTTATATGTAAAACTGTTTTGATATTAATAGGTAATGGATAACAGAGTAAATGAGAGTTGGTTAGTAATATTTACTTACAGAATTCGAAGTGGGGTAATTCCAGCGTATACATTTTTATTCAGAAGACCGTTATCTAGAGCATTAACTATGATATTTCTATACTTACCTATGCTGGTGAAACAATGCGGTAAAGTCCTTCGATCAAATCAAATCAAACGCCTATTGCAACTGTGAGCATGCCCATGCATGCATGCATAAAGTAAGAGTAAGACCATACCCCATAGACAATTTTACCCACAAAAACCTTATGGTTATATCTGTAAACAAAATTAAACAGCCCTAGTTATTTTAGATTCCACTTGATAAATGTTTATGGAAAACCAGGTTATTAATGTTATTATATTCTCCGGACGCACTCTAAAGTTCATGTGTGGTAGTAAAAATACATTTGTCACCATTCCAACACTTCCCGTAAGTATCTTAAGAGCCGACAAAGTGATTGTTACTGACCATTTATTTATTGAAGATTGATGATGGGCAGCACCGCTTGCCAGCAGCGGCAATAATGGCATTTGCCTCCTAATGCGTCCAAACGCTCAAGTAATGGAAGATGCCTATGTCCTGTGCTCTGAAACGCTGAAGATAATGATGATGAAGCCTTAAAATTATATTTTACACATGTACTTAATTATTTAACCATTCCCCGAACACATCAGTATTCGCAGCGCGTCGCAGATCCGCAGATAGATAGTGCATGTGGGCTATCGGTGCATGAATCACGGTTGACTCACTATCTATCCTGTTATCTGTGAACGTTAACCTTTGTAAACGCGAAACCGATATTGGAGTTGGGTCGATTCATACCCGGTACGAGTTTAATCTAGCTTTTTTGTTATTTTCACTGTTGTGTAGGTATTATTATAGTCTGACTTTACTGGCAGTGTTTTCTAGACTGGTTAAACTCTGGCAAATGAGCCTGTCATTAAAAGACCGCGAATGAAACGACCGGTTTTTATTTTTCAAATTTTTCGCCTTGTTTACGGAATTTACTTGCCAATCTGCATAAATACATTCAATTGTCTTTTGTGAACCGACTTCTAGGAATCAGTATTATCACATAGAGTTGCACCAACCACACTTGACAGACCGACTAACGTTACCCAGCAGAGCACTTCGGTGTCATTATGTCGGTACTCGCTTTAAGTAGCTACTGAACCATTCCCAATACCAACTCAATGACAGTATAATCTGGCAAAAATAAACAAAAAAAGGCGAAAAATGAAAATTGTCTTTGGGTAGCAAAACTTAGCGCTAATATTTTTAACTTGCCACTTTTTTTCTTGCCAAGTTAATTTACCAGGCTACATATAAGTACTTACAACATTTTCCAAGCAGGTCATCATTTCAGAAAACGTTCCTTTTATCGTCACATAATAAAAAAAATCGTACTTGTCATTAGGCATACGGACATCATTAAGAGTACAATAATTTATTTATATCCTCCCATGACCTAGGTTCACCGAAAATATCAATAAACAAATTGAACATGTAAATGACTAAAAATACCAACATAACATGACACTGACAAGATGGCGCGAGCGGTCCGCAATTTCCTACTCCGTCCGTCACGTCACCGGCACCGATGCTTATTTCATTCTTCCCGCTTTTTGCTGTACCATAGACTAGATAGATCGGTATCGGGACGCTTTTCAATATTTTTAAACGTATCCTTTTTTTTAATACAAAGCTGACTTAGTTTGAGATATATAGTTCTCAATTTAAATAGTAAAAAAATAACATTGTTTTCGTAAACGTAGTTAAACTACAGAACTTTACTTTAGGAAATATGCTCAAAGTTAGTCTAAATTACGTCTAATTTAAAATGTAAGTGTAAGCGTGCCAACGATTTCGCAGCCATAGAAATCACCCACTTTTCACAACCAAGTTGCTTTATCATATCATATTATGGGTATAATCTGGCAAACGATTTGACAGTAGAAAGTTTAGGTATTAAAATTTGAATTTTGCGCGGCTATACCTAGTAATATGATGTATATTCAACTCGTTTAATGTTAATACATTTAATAAGGATCAAAATCATATCATATAAATAAACAAACACCTAAACCCCGTTACATCTCGATGCGAAAGTTCACATTAAACCGAACAAAATTCAATCAAAATTTCAAAATCCGAGCACCCTATCAGCATTTAAATTCAGAACAACTATCTAATCGAATAACAGAAACAAAGGAGCATCATTCAAAGAACGAACGAATGGTTTGAACAATATCTTATTTTGCAATAATCCCGCTGCGGATGCTGTGCTAATTTCCTGAAAGAGATGGGACGGCTGTTCGCTAGCGATTTACACCTAACGATCGAGATGCGTTTGTTTAAAGGATTTGATGCTTTATGAGGTTCATTGCGAATTTAATATTGAATTTTATTCTGAGTTAGCTGTTTTCGTTTTAGGTGACCATTTCTTCCAGCATGAATCAATCATAGTGCGCGATATCTTACCCTAACTAACTTAGCAAGCCAATAAGTATTATTAATTGTCCCTTTTGGTCGTATCAATATGTATACAGGGTGTTACACCACCCACTGAAAACCTTGAACGGGTTGATTCAAGGTGCGTTTAAACAAAAAGAGCATTCGCTGTTATAGCGCCCGTTCTAAGAAATCAACCAATCACGTTTTGTGTACCGATCGAATTTCGTAGAGTGGGAGGTTAGAACAGCGAATGCTCTTTTAGTTTAACCGCACCTTTTTAGAAGTCTATAGTGAAGAATTTTTATTATGGGGCTAATCACGAAATCTAAAAAAAACCCTCTTTCATGCATTGTGTTGTGACCGATTGATAACGACATTTTGTATGAAAGAGCCAATTTTTTTTCAGATTTCGGGGTTAGCTCCATAGTAAAAGTTGTTCAGTATAACCTACCAAATCACCCCGTTTAAGTTTTTCAGTGGGTGGTGTAACACGCTGTATAAGACCGAAAGGGACAAACGATACTTATCGGCCTGCTAAGTTAGGTTTTTTTTTATAAAAATGTCTATCAAAGTCATTTTTTTAATGTAATAAATTTTTTGGGTAATAGGTACATGTTATTTTAATAAAATGTATTATTATACTGTTTTGATAAAATAAGTCCACCTGCGTTTCTTACTGGTTCTTCTCAGGGACGGTGTAGGGTTAAAACCAGTAGTCGATTTTTTATTCTCTCATGATACCTAGTGTCAGACGATTCGAAAATGCTTATTAATAGCTTACTTGAATAAAGAATAGTTTGACTTTGACTTGACTTGAGGAGAGATTTGTGAATAGTCAGTAGCCACTCGCTACCGATGTACCGACTGAGGCTTCGTGAATTGCACAAAATACTACTAGATAATCAATATAATCATAACTCGTTGTAAATGTTGTAATCCCGGACGATAAGAATTCAATTCTGACACCTGTTACCTTAATAGATAAATATTATATTTTTAGATTGAGACAGTGTATAGAATAATTATTTTATAAACAAGTGTCAGGACTTATTTAGCTGTATTGTCTATAAAACCGTTCCATGTCACAATCGGTTAATATAAACACAACCCGTACCAAACACTCCAAACTCAAATTGTCGTAAGTAACCACAACATCCATAGACACAATAACTTTTAGTCATGCAAAGCATGCGTCAACGACTCAACACTTATTGTTTTATTCAATTCAAAGATGGCGGAGCACGCTTGATTTGATGTGCGTTTTGTTTTATCTGCTTATTAAGGAAACGAAGGAATTAACTGATTTTTAGTTGACTGCCTTTGTTTTGATATAATGTTTTGTTGGTACTGATTTGATGTAGTCGGTACTTATAATTATTGTTTTGGTGAATACGAGATATACGAACGAATGTATAGGTACCTAAGGTACATATACAGGGTGTTCTACGAGCCACTGAAAACCTTGAACGGGGTGATTTGGTAGGTTAAACTGAATAACTTTTGCTATGGAGCTAACCCAGAAATCTATAAAATGTCGTGATCAATCGGTCAAAATGTATGAAAAAGACAATTTTTTTTTAGATTTCATGATTGGCCCCATATTAAAAGTTGTTCAGTATAGCCTACTAAATCACCCCGTTCAAGGTTTTCAGTGGCTCGTGGAACATCCTGTATGTATAGTATAGGTAGATATATCTATAATAAGGTTTGCAGTTTTATTTTGTATTCGTTTTTAGGATGAGTAGGACAAAAACAAAGCAGTTTAACAAAATTAAATGTATTTTTTTTAATTTTAGATGTCATATACTACAGAAAAATACCGAGTTTATCTACCAACGCGCGGTGGGATTTGAACCCACGCCCTCAGTTGAAACAGCCAACTCGGTATTTTTCTTTGGTATATGATATCTAATACTTAAAATTAATGTAGGTTTGTAGTAGGTAGTATTACTATGTACTTGAAAAACACAACTCAAATATTTAACAAAATAATTATAATCTTATTTAAAGCATTATTTTTAACCACTCATGTTTTATTCAATATTATACCTTCTCAATTCGGTATATTTTTTTAATCACGTAATATTTTTTTTTTGTCTTCAATCGAATTTTATAATATCCATAAATAACAACATGGAATTAAATATCCAATAACTCGTTAGAAAACGAGTTAAACAATATTTCTCAGCAAATGATACTTTTATCTCAACATTTATCTAGATGGAGATAAGATAGCCATAACCGCAGGTGCGCTGACGCATCACTCAATGCCACACGTGACCTAAACGATGCACGGAATTTACGAGTATTGACCTTTGCTTTTTTGCTTGGTGACATTTGACACGCTACGTTATCATTAAATGCCGCCATATTTATTTACTACACTTCGTTTTTAATTTTAAAAATCATGAAATCCGTAATTTTATTAAATGAAAATGTGTCTAATTGAAACAGTCTTTCTGAAAATTCGTTTAGGTATGTTAATTTATGGAAGTAAAATAATGTAGTTGTGTAAATTGTTGTAGAAGTGTATGATTTATTGAACTACACTATTTTTTTAAGTATATTACTTAATACAAAAGCATCTTAAAAAAAACTGTAAATTACAATATAAAGGGTCTACGGAAAGAACATGTCTAGTCAATTCAAATTACAGAAAGAAAAATCACCTTACTTTAAAAGGTGGTTTGTCCTGATTTTTTTAAGCACTGGACATGTTTTTTCCGTGGACCGTTCATATTGAATTATCATCTTGTACAGCATTTTATTTATAAAGTTAACTTTATCGAAGTCTACGAACTACAGATTTAAACCTATGGGTAATTGAATCGCTATTAATGGACTTGTTTTCAGAATAAACTCGTTCTTGTTTTACTAAATTTATATTTATTAAAACCTAATAATTCTGTTCGTGTTTTCTGGTCCATGAAAGAGCTGATGAAGGGCATCCTTCCACTGTCACTCAAGCAAAAACTTGTGGATATGTGTATTCTGCCTGTCCTAACCTATGGTGCCCAGGTTTGGTCGCTTACCGAGAGTCAGAAATCCAAACTGAAGATTTGCCAGCGCGCTATGGAGCGTAGTATTCTAGGTGTTAAAAGGACTGACCGCATCCGGAACACCACACTGCGCTCCAAAACGCGAGTTGTTGACGTCGGCAAAAAAACCGCTAGGCTCAAGTGGGACTGGGCTGGCCACGTCTACCGCATGCATCCTGATAGGTGGGCTAGCATAGCCACAAAGTGGGTGCCGGTACAGCGACGCGGACGTGGCAGGCCCAGACGGAGATGGCGGGACGATATGGACTCGTTCCTAGACAACTGGCCGGTGGAAGCACAAAATCGGGAGACATGGAGATCCAGGGGAGAGGCCTTTGCCCAGCAGTGGGACACCAGTATAGGCTAGGAAAAAAAATAAATAAATAATAACTAAAAAGTTATTGAAAACTAAGGAATCTAGAGATAGCTAACACGAGTTGAATCATTTAGACCTTTTTAGTAACCTATCACGACCTAGATATTAGCTAATACCTACTGTGCAACCGAGTATTGATCACTAATGACTGATAAGGCTTGGAATAAATAATACATAAGTTGACTCAGCATAGAAACATTCCTATCCAATGTCACAACACGCCACAAAACCACAAATATGTCTTAAAGTCACATATAATTATTATTATCTTAAGCATGCCTACTACTAAAAGTTTGTGCAGTAGTCAGAACTCTAACTGGACACTGCAAGTTGAACAAACATATGTTTCTAATGGGTAAGAAACAAGAACCGACATGCAGGTTCTGCCAGGAATCAGAGGAAACTGCTATGCACATCCTCTGCTCCTGCAGACCACTAATGTACAAAAGAAGTATTTACCTAGGTAGGCAGGTACTTCAACCTCACGAGGTACAGAATATTACAGCCCAAAGAATCTGGAACTTCCTAGACTCAACGGGTATTAGTAATGAACTATAAAACAAGGGCTGCCACAATAGATCGCAACCGGTCGATGCGGCAAATTTTCTAGCCCTTATCTACGATAATAATGCCTACTATTATAATAATAAATAATAATAATAATAATAATTACGTCAAAACCGCTGACACTGACAGGCATGTTTGTAATATTTATTTGCTAAACATTTATTTTTATACGCGTGTTATGCCTGAAAATGGCGAGAAAAACCATCCTGTTACCGCAACAACTACGACGACATGGGGACAATTAAAATAAATATGTGCAAGTGACGAAAATTTACACAAATTTTCAAGTGACGATTTTGACATGTCATGTCAAGACAAACGGGGACACGCGTATATACGCAAATAAATTAAATCACATGCAAACAAGAAGCCGTACCAGAGCGGAGACCACCTGCGCACGACCTCCACCTTCGCCCGCCTCGTCTAGCTCTCCGTCCACACCGTCGTCGGGCGATGAATTCGCTACGGCGCCCGACACAGACGGATCCAGCGACGAGAGCGGGCCGCCGCCGCCGCCGCCGCCACGACCACCTGCGCGACGAGGGCGGCCACCGCTGCCGGCACGCTTGGGGCCCGCGGGACATGCTGCCCCGCCTACGGCTCCCGCTGCCGGTGGTGTAGTGCGACGCATGCGATGGACTCAGACGATGAATGAGAATTGCATGCGCGCCTACTACGAGGCTACAGAGGGGGGAACCCGACTAACCGCGTACCGTTCTAGGATTCTGCCTCTGTTTCAGGCTCTTGAACCCGCCATCGCCGTATCGGAGCAACGACTAGCGGATCAGGTGCGGGTCATTCTACGTTCTAAACGTTTGGATGACTCGACACTTGATCGGCTTCGCCTGCAGGCTCTCTCGACTCGTGCAGCTTCCACCTCGGCGCGGGACCAGCCCGCCACGTCGCCGGATCCGGTGCCGACACCCGACCTGGCACCGGGGGCGCCGCGGGGTGATCCCAGTGCCGATGAGGAATATTTCGCGAGTCAGAGTGTAAGTACTGCAACTGATGAGCATCTGAGGAGGACTTTGGAAGAGACGATTATGGAATATCGCTCCACACCCAATTCTAGGCCACGGTTACCACGCTTGCCCATGAATAGACGCAATCTAGCGTTAATGGGAGCCCTAAACGCTTTACTGGAGCCGTACGTACGATCCAGTAAAGATTTGGACGATACGCACTCGATCATGTACTGCGGGGCCATCGCGGCGTGCCGTGTTGCTCGAGTCAAGTTTCCGGACTCTGACCGTGCACCTAGGACCGCCGGGGGTGTCCCCGCATGGCAAGTGCGGATCGAGCGTCGTATCGACTCGTTTAGGACTCTCATTGCAAAGCTGATCTGCTTCAGGGGGGGCAATAGCCGCCCCCGAGTAATGCGCTTTGTGAACCAGGCGTTCGCGGGAACGGGCATCATGCCTTGCGACTACATGGCCAACCTCACAGAGCGCATTGACTTTCTGAAGCAGAAAGTTTATGCATGGGCAAGCCGTATCCGCCGCTACAGAGAGCGTGTGGATCGATTTCAACAAAACCGTCTCTTCCAAAGTGACCAAAGGAAGTTATACCGAAGGTGGGAGGGAACCGATCATCATTTGTCCGACGCGCATCTGCCGGATGCTACTGCCATGACTGATTTCTGGCGTAACATCTGGTCGGTGCCCGTCGGACACATCGAGGGCGATTGGATGAACGTTGTTGAACGTGAGTGCGAGAGCATCGAACCTATGGAGGCAGTTGCCATCAGCGCCGATGATGTAACTTGTGCCATCCGCCCTGCCCAGAACTGGAAAAGTCCTGGACCGGACGGATTGCACAACTTCTGGCTAAAATGGTTTCGGTGCTCCCACTCGCGATTAGCAGCGCAATTCCAACAAGCCCTTGAGCTTGGTTCCCTGCCTCCTTCCTTAACAACAGGTGTAACCTTCCTGCTCTACAAGTCCGGTAGTACCACGGAACCGAAAAACTACCGACCCATCACGTGCTTGCCTACACTCTACAAGCTCCTTACATCCATTTTGAGAGCAAAAATTAACACGCACATTGTTGCGAACAATGTTCTGGCCTCTGCTCAAAATGGATGTAGGGTTGGGTCCCGTGGTACTAAAGAGCTCCTCCTCATCGACATGACCATTTGCCAGCAAGTCCGGCGTAACAAAGGGGCCCTCTCCGCCGCTTGGATTGACTACAAGAAGGCCTATGATTCGGTGCCCCATTCATGGTTGAAGAGGGTCTTGGAGCTGTATAAAGTTGATGCAGCTTTAAGATCCTTTCTCGGCGCGTGTATGGGGCAGTGGACCACAGTCCTTCGTCAACCAGGAGGTGGAGTTGACCCCTCTGGCCCGCAGGACTTCATAAGGATCGAGCGAGGCATATTCCAGGGTGACAGTCTGAGTCCCTTATGGTTCTGCCTAGCTCTGAATCCCCTCAGCACCCTGCTGAAGGATTCAGGACTAGGTTGTCGGCTTCGGAGAGAGGGTGAAGTCATTTCTCACCTTCTGTACATGGATGATCTCAAATTATTTGCGCCAAATATCCAAGACTTGATGGAGCTACTGCGAACCACAGAAGTTTTCAGTAGTGCCATCAATATGGAGTTTGGTGTCGATAAGTGTGCGGTTATGCATGTGCAGCGGGGGAAAGTAGTAAATTCAACAAATTTACAGCTTTCTGAGACAATGTCGTTCAGATCTATCTCGGAAGCAGAAACCTATAAATACCTTGGTATGTCACAGTCTTTGGGTATTGAAGATATGGGAATTAGACAGGCGGTGAAGGAGCGCTTCTTCAGCCGGCTCACAAAAGTACTTAACAGTCTTTTGTCAGGAGGCAACAAAGTGCGCGCCTTCAACGCCTGGGTAATGCCCATACTCACATACTCCTTTGGCATACTAAGGTGGACTCAGACCGAGCTGGACGCCCTGGATCGAAGGGTCCGTACACTGCTTACCACACATCGAATGCTACACCCGCGCTCATCAGTTATGAGATTGTACATCCCGCGGAGGTGTGGGGGCCGCGGCTTCTTAAATGCCAAAAACCTCCACAACCACGAGGTGTACAATCTTAGAAACTATTTTCTTAACAATGAGTGCGGGATGCATCGTGATGTGGTGGCAGTAGACCGGAACTTCACGCCGCTCTCCTTGGCAAAAGAGAACTGGCGCAAACCTGTGGTACTAAGCACCGAGGACCGCAGGGCGGTATGGAAGAGCAAGGTGCTACACGGGCGGTTCTACAAGGCCCTCACGGGACCTGACGTAGATCTGCTCGCGTCGGTGAACTGGCTACGATTCGGGGACCTCTTCGGAGAAACCGAGGGTTTTGCCTGTGCAATTGCTGACGAGGTTATCATGACGAATAACTACCGGAAATATATCCTGAAGGACGGTACGGTCGACATTTGTCGGGCATGCCGCCGTCCCGGTGAGTCACTCAGGCATATTATTTCCGGTTGTTCTCAGATTGCTAACACCGAGTACTTGCACAGACATAACCTCGTAGCCAGTATTATACACCAGCAGCTTGCTCTTCAATACGGCCTTGTGGACGTCGAAGTGCCATACTATAAGTACACAACTGCACCAGTTCTCGAAAATGGTCGTGCCACGCTCTATTGGGATCGACCTATCATCACGGACAGGACTATTGTAGCCAATAAGCCTGATATCGTGCTGGTAGATCGATCGCAGCGCCGGGCTGTGCTCGTCGACGTCACCATCCCCCATGATGAGAATCTCGTGAAGGCCGAAAAGGACAAGTCCAGTAAGTACCTCGACTTGGCCCACGAGATAACCGCCATGTGGGATGTTGACTCGACGATCATAGTCCCGATAGTCGTTACAGCGAACGGTTTAATAGCGAAGAGTCTCGACCAACATCTTAAGAGTCTCTCGCTAGATGGCTGGATCAAGGGTCAGATGCAGAAGGCGGTAATCCTGGACACGGCGCGGATAGTCCGTCGGTTCCTCTCTCTGCGACCTTAACCACCGGCAGCTTGGGCCCGCCCCGTTGCCGGCGGCACCCTAGGTTAGGTTTTTATAATGTGTTTATATTTTATATTGTTTTTGTATGTTGTATTGTATTTTACTTTTATAACCATATTATATCAACCTAGCCTAAGAGAATATTAAAATAAAGGGAATAATAATAATAAATATCTTGGGACATCTTACACAAATCAACCTAGTCCCACGGTAAGCTCAATTAAGGCTTGTGATGTGGGTACCAGGCGACGATATATATAATAGATAGATACTTAAATACATATACAACCATGACCAAGGAACAAATATTTGTGATAAATAAATACACAAATAATGCCCTCGCCGGGATTCGAACCCGGAACCTCCTGCTTCGTAGGCAGGGTCACTACCAACTAGGCTACGGAGGCTGACATATCCATACAGGGTGATATTTGGGTCGAAGAGCAGAAGTAAACAAGGAACTAGGAACGGTCACGCTGAACGAAAAAAGTCGCTTAATGAGTTGATAATTGTTAAGTATGGGTGAACTCTTAATTAGAAGTTTTTTTTCGTGATTTCTTGGTTGTCTTTAAGTTACTGCATTGTGCCGAAATTAACGAAGTTTGTGGTAGGCTGTAGCTCCTTAGTGAGACGAGTCGTGAAAAACAAATATGATTTCCGCATCTACAAAACGGCTTTGGGCTCTACTTTTCACTTACGATCAGGGTCACGTTTTATAAAGTTACAATTTTCAATTTTACTGTTTTCCTCTCTTTCTAGCCAATATGTGCGTGCGTTAGAGAGGCAAACAGCAAATTTATAAAATGTAAATGTAAAACGCACCCCAGGTGGAGTGGAGCCACTTTGTTGTACCAATAAAAAAAAAAGACAGATCAGCCGGCCTAGCCAAGGTGACAAATTTGTACGAAAAGGCCCGTGATAATTTCCATACATTATTATGGTCACGTGACTTATCGCTTATCGTATACGATTGCAGAATGGCATCATGGCTAGACCTGGCTTAGACAAGTTGCCAATCGCTTAATCGTCAATCGTAAACGAAAGCCAGCTAACTGTCTTTGTCGCACTAATATGAAAAAGTGACAGAGGAGGAAAACTTCAATACTTCGATTGGCAACTTGGCTGCTTAGGTGCTTAGGTTGCTTAACCTGCACGTTATTTGCTACTACTTACGTGTCCACGAGCAAAGAAAGACTTTAACTATTCTCCCGATTAAACCGATTAATATAATATCCTTATAACACAAACAAGTTCCAAACTCCGCAATCAAACATTTGTTTTAAGTTAAAGAACTAATTCCACCGTGTGTCAATTTGTCAGGAGTTAATAAAGCAAGAAGGTAGTTCTTTGTGCGCGGTATCTGAACTCGGCTTCATTTCCGGGCTCGCTCTTGTCGAACAACGCTCGGGCTCAAGGCAGGAGATGAAGCGGAATATGATAATATATCTATAAAGGACTAAGTCAAGTGCTTAAGCGGGCAATGTCAGCTATAAAGAAATAAGTCAAAAGATGAAGCGGGCTATATTGGTTGGTGTCGCATTGATGCGAATGCCATGACGGCGTGCGAGCGGGATAGCGCTATGCATCTATATAGCTCTGCATCGCATGCGGATGGCAGCGCCAGTGTGGTATCAGCCCATAAAGAATGTCGATTTGATAAGAGTTAGAGCAAGTTGGTAGTTTCTTGTGTGTGTCTGAGCGCAGCTTCATTTCCGGGTTTACCTCTTGACGAACAACGCTCGGGCTCAAGGCAGTAGATGAAGCGGATATTTTGGATATGGAGGACTAAGTCAAAGGATGAAGCGAGTTAGGTACCTAAACTATGGCTGGTGCCACATTAATGTGAATCTACGGACGAGCAGGACATCGCTATGTATCTATATAGCACTATCTCGCATGCAATCGGCAGCGCCACTGTGGTATTAACCTTTAAAGAATGTCGATTTGTTAACAATTAGAGCAAGAAGGTAGTTCTTTGTGCGCAGTATCTGAGCGCGGCTTCATTTCAACAACGCTCGGGCTCAAGCCAGGAGATGAAGCGGGCCATTTGGATATAAAGGACTAAGTCAAAGGATGAAGCGAGCTGAACTATGGCTGGTGCCACATTGATGTGTATCTACATGCGACGATGGCGTGTGAGCGAATTAGCACTGTGTATAAGTGTATAGCACTGTCTCACTTACAGACTGTCACCGCATACGGATGTGGTGCTAGTCTATGTATAGCTTATAAAAATGACAATTTGTCCAGAGTTAAAGCAAGACGGTAGTTCTTTGTGCGCGGTATCTGAGCGCGGCTTCATTTCCGGGCTCGCCTCTTGTGGAACAACGCTCGGGCTCAAGGCAGGAGATGAAGCGGAATATGATATCTATAAAGGACTAAGTCAAGTGCTTAAGCGGGCAATGTCAGCTATAAAGAAATAAGTCAAAAGATGAAGCGGGCTATGTTGGCTATATTGGTTGGTGTCGAATGCCATGACGGCGTGCGAGCTATACATCTATATATGCACTGCATCGCATATGAATGCAGCACCAGTGTGGCATTAGCATTTAAAAAATGTCAATTTTGTTAAGAATTAGAGCAAGAAGGTAGTTTTTTATGCGCGGTATCTGAACTCGGCTTAATTTCCGGGCTGGCCTCTTGTCGAACAACGCTCAGGCTCAAGGCAGGAGATGAAGCGGAATATGATATCTATAAAAGACTAAGTCAAAGGATGAAGCGAGTTCGGTACAATCGACAAAAAAGTCTCCTTTACAGCTGACAAGTGCAAACATCTTACCACGGATGCGCGATACACATAGAAACTCGGTTGCAACGAACGCTCATGCTGTTGCGTGACGTGACAGCATGAGCGTGTTTGCACGTGTTTGCAGCGTGTTTGCACTTGTGAGCTGTAAAGGAGACTTTTTTGTCGACTGTACCTAAACTATGGCTGTTGCCACATTCATGTGAATCTACGGACGACCAGGACATCGCTATGTATCTATATAGCACTATCTCGCATGCAATCGGCAGCGCCACTGTGGTATTAACCTTAAGAATATCGATTTGTTAACAATTAGAGCAAGAAGGTAGTTCTTTGTGGGCAGTATCTGAGCGCGGCTTCATTTCGAACAACGCTCGGGCTCAAGCCAGGAGATGAAGCGGGCCATTTGGATATGAAGGACTAAGTCAAAGGATGAAGCGAATTGAACTATGGCTGGTGCCACATTGATGTGTATCTACATGCGACGATGGCGTGTGAGCGGATTAGCGCTGTGTATAAGTGTATAGCACTGTCTCACTTACAGACTTTCACCGCATACGGATGTGGTGCTATATGTATAGCTTATAAAAATGACAATTTGTCAAGAGTTAGAGCAAGAAGGTAGTTCTTTGTGCGCGGTATCTGAACTCGGCTTCATTTCCGGCCTCGCCTCTTGTCGAACAACGCTCGGGCTCAAGGCAGGAGATGAAGCGGAATATGATATCTGTAAAGGACTAAGTCAAGAGCTTAAGCGGGCTATGTCGGATATAAAGGAATATGTCAAAAGATGAAGCGAGTCGTGTTATAAAGTTATAAAGAGTAATTGAAAAGATAGAAGGGTATGTTATGTTAGTTATGAAGAACTAATCCGCTGTGTAGATTCATAAGGAATTAATAAAGCAAGAAGTTTGTTCTTTAGCTTCATTTCCGTAGCGTTCCTTGAGGCAGGTTGTAAAATTTCGTACATTGTGTGGTAATAGTAAAGTATGTCATAGTAAAAGTTTTTCAATACAACTATTGTTATCTTTACAAACCCAGAGGACATCAGGGCGAATATTCAGCGTTCTTATTTCGTCATCGTCGTCTCGGCAATGACGAAATAAGAACGCCGTAATCAATGTTATTGCTACTAATTTATTAATAATCGCGGTATGACAATGACGAATCGGAGCGGTTAAAACGCTCCTCGGAGAATCACTCATCACATCATGAACTATTTTAAATAACTAAGCGCGTGTCGCTTGTCGCTTGCACCACAGCCTAAACAAGATGCGGGATTATCACATTGTTTTGTTTTTGATTCATTGCCATTTGTTCGAGCCCGCCACTTCGCGATCGGATGTTTTAATTTATACGCGACCGTTGGGTTTTGTTATAAATTGTAGTGTTGACAATTCTTAGTGTGTTGGAATATTGTTTTGTTTGTGTTATTTAATGAATCATGTTTTCACGTGGTTTGATTATGTAAAAAGGTGTAAAGGACATGTTTATATTATAATTATGTATAGCCCTAAAAGATGTCATATATTGATGTAATTATACAGTGTATTAACTTGGTCAAGTTAGGCTTTTCAGAAAATGGGTAATCACTAGTTTTCAAGTATTCACTGTTGATAAATATTTGCGGCTGCGATCTGTCATTGTGAAGCGCGAAGTATAGGTCATTTCACCAGAGTTGAGGTGAATGATTACACACATATCCAAATGAAGTACTAATTGCAAAAAATGTAGTGAACGAATGAATGACTTGCGTCAAAATATTGAAGCAAACCCCTTGAACAAGCTTTTAGGTCAAGCTTACAGTTGCATTGGGTTTGCAGTCAGTACAAAAAGAACACTAATTTCAAATTTCCCGTGTGTTTACATGAAATGTTGATGTGTGCGTGACCTCAACTCTCGTGGATCTATAACAAAATCGTAATGAAAGTATATTGCTTTTAAAATTCGAATTTATAATCAAATAATGCAAACACGTTACCACCATGATCCTGCCAATAATTGTTAGTATGAGTACGTAATATACCTTGATAAATATGTGAACATAAGACAAAAGACGAAAGGGCAGGAAAAGCACAACGCTCAAAAGTAACGTTCCACTTGCGGCCAGATAACTCGAGCGACGAGCACCATCGTCCGGATGATAGATTAGCCAGCTCTCCGCGAGAGACGGAGATAGCACACGGATTCGAACAGAGACAGCGTGCTGTATTGCATGTTACTTAGTTTAAAGCGCTTGTTGCCGAGCGGTAAAACGCACGGCAGCTACGCATCGGTCATGGGTTCAATCCCCGGCTCGTACCAATGAGTTTTTCATTGCCAGTTTTTCAAAACATTAATACTAAATATCATTTGATATTCAGAAGTGCTAAACGGTGAAGGAAAACATCATGAGGCCTGCATACATCTGCGAAGAAATTCATTCAAGGGCGTGTGAGAAATTCCCAACAAGTATTGGGGCAGCTTAGGGACCACGCAATACAGGCACGTTTGATATCGAGTTGCGGAAAATGGTCAGAATACAATACAATACTTAATTACTTACCTATAGTTTATCTTTATACATGGAATTGTACCTATGTTTCAATTTTTCGATGTATATGTGTAATGTGTAGTTGAACATTACACATATACATCGAAAAATTGTTTAGAAGTTGTAGTATTATTTGTAAAATTAATGTGTGAAATTAATTGACTTGAACTTATGTTATGGCATAAGTTTTAATTATTATGTTTCTTATAGAAAAGCATCAAAACAGTCTAAACGTATACACGTCCCGTTTTTCTCCACGAAGTAGGTAATTGCTTTACACGCTAAAACCCTTAGCCCTCTAATTCCCACAATTGCCCAATAATCATCCTCTCGAGCGATCGCCGTGCGAAGGCAGATTGGCCGCGCGCGGCGCTCGCCGATGGCCCTCGAGATGCAATCGCCGCTTGCCGCGCCACGACTCAACCTTTATGAGGGGTTATTGATACAGCGCTGAGTGGAAGAAACCTTTTCGAGGGAGTTTTAACTGTTCTTTTTACGGTTTCCGTTGGAAAATATTAATTTAAATTACAAGAACAATCGCTTAGGTACCTACTAATATTTTTCAACCAGTAAGTATATACGATACAATCAAGTATAACTTCAAAACGACGCATCTTGTACTGTCTGCAAAAAAATACAAAATAACGTGCGAGTTTTTCAAGGCGGTATTTTTGTAATGTCATAATTTGTGAGTTTTTAAATATATAAGCCATTTCCATGCGGCAAGCGTTAAAATGGGACGTTTTATTAAAACGGTCATATTTGTGGTAAGTAATGTTATTTAAAAAAAAACTTAGAATAGTCGTGTGCCATACTATATGGTCCCAAAAGGTAAAAGGTTAATAATTACTAAGATTACACTGTCTGTCCTTCTGTCTATCTGTTAGCAGACTATCTCATGAATCGTAATACTGTTATTAATATACTTACACCGGTTTTTGCTGTAAGTGCATTAATAACAGTAACAGTATTAGTTACAATATTTTCTTTCCAATTTCTCGCAAATGTACAGTTTCCAATATGTACACGTGCAGTAACATTTATCAAATAATCTTCAGCGCAGTCGTGGGAACAGCCTAGCCTTTGCGCCTGCGCGATATTGCACTACTTACAGAATCTTATCCGACATCAGTTGCTAATGATACCTCGAAAACGGTAAGATATTCTTAAGAGAAAAAGTTTCGGCTTCTAGTCAGGTGTAATTTCTAAGAAAATACATATAAAATAAAAATAAAGTGCTTGTGACCTAGCGGTAAAACGCACAGCTGCTACGCAGTTCGATCCCCGGCTCGTACCAATGAGTTAAAAAAAAAAATTATGTACGAAATGTCACTTGATATTCACAAGTGCTTTACGGTGAAGGAAAACATCGTGAGAAGCGAAGAAATTCAAGGGTGTATGTGAAGTCCCCAACAAGTACTGGACCAGCGTTGGGACCACGCAAAATAGGCACGTTTGATGTCGAGTTGCGGAAAAAAATGGCCAGGACACAATACAATACTTTTTCTGAGATTTGCTAGCTTTAATATTATCACTGTGATTAAAAAACAGTGAACAAAACTTACCTCTTCAATCAAATATCACAAAACATCGCCTAGATTGTTGTTACCTACATTATTAAAAAACTAAGAAACTAAGTATCTTCCGTTATATGCTATAAATGCTAGCAGGATTATTATTAATATCACAAACATGAGCAAATTTGTAAAAAAGCTATACCATACCAGACACAACACTAAACTAGCAATAAACGTTATTGTCTTCACTACATTGTATAAAATGAAGTCACTTTTTCTGTCCCTATGTCCCTTTGTACGCTTAAATCTTTAAAACTACGCAACGGATTTTGATGAGATTTTTTTAAATAGGTAGAGTAATTCAAGTGGAATGTTTTTATGTAGGTACCTATAGTACGCGTGCAAAACCGGGGCGGGTCGCTAGTTATATCGTTAAAAAACAGCACCTAGGCATACCTAGGTCCAGTGTCAGGCAAGCCCCATGTGCCACCAATAGGCGAATCAATCAAAGGCCCCATGCGAATATTCCTAGCATCAAATATCGTTAGCATTCACCTATAAGCCTGAATTTCACAACCTCCTGCGCAGATCGGATCGCGCGCATGATCTACGCGCCGGCATTAACGCCGCCAGGCCCCGCCCCCTCACGCGTACGCTTTTAGTTTCATTATACATTGTTTATTGGCTGTTAACAAACAACGCTAGTTTCTAAAATTTTATGTTAAACAATGATAATGAAACAAATAAATATCAATGGGCATTCTTACATACCTATATCGGCCTATACCTGCCGCAAAACATTCTGGCGACTGAAGACGTCTTGCTATCTACGTTACACTTGTTAGTTCCAGGTCAGAGTGAAAAAGATAGCAGTATGCCCTCAGTCGCCAAAAAGTTCAGTTCGCAAAAAAAGGTAGTATCACGTTAAGCTCAATTATGACTTGCGTTCTGGGTAAATAAATTCGACATCAGATTTAGCCGTCATGACAAAAAATGTGGTTTACCTACCACTTTTCGATTCTATTAAGTAGCAATAGAGTTGGAAAGTGGTAAACCACATTTTTTGTTGACTATACTCTATAATATGTTAACATGCTCTCTAACCTACCTTTATTCTGACTTTGCCTGTGAAGCTGATGCAATGCTCATTTTTAATCATATACAGGTATGTCAATCATTGCATTAGTACGCATAACTAGTATACTGTAACTGTATACCGACAAAAAATAAGTTAAATTATTTAATGAGGACTTTATCAAATTATACTCTTACTACATAATTAGACAAGAACCCAAGACAGATCAATACATCTAATCATTTAACATCACAAATCACAAGTCAAGTCAATCACAAGTCAGACAATAACATCCACTTTATATTAATAATATAATAAAGGTATATAGGTACTCCTACATGTACCTATTACAAGTACCTAAACTACAAATCCAATAGATCATCCTGCCAATACCCGAGGTTACGTTTTACCCAGCCTTATCTCCAAATCGGGCGCCCGAACTATTAGGCGCCCGCAAACACAGCTCTTAGACAATCGCGGCCTTATCTATGCAACTGTGAAGCTACAACCAGTTGACAAAGTGCACTACGTGATATTGCAGCCATTACTCCCCGTGATTCATATCACACTCCCCCCTAAAACCCCCACGAACCGAAAGCGGGGGCTTTCTAACAGATAACAGCGTGCGGTGTCCAGATACCTATTAAAGATGCACATTGGCATTGACGAACGCGACCAAGCGAAGCCAAATTAAAAAAAAAGTAAAAACAAACGTCAAAGTGACAGCGCCAAAACTAGTCACAAAGGTGAAACAATCAACAAATTCGCATCATACTCCCGGATCGGACATTTATTGTCTCCTATCGTGGCATTCCACCTCCGTTGTTTACAACAGAGACGCTCAATTTGCTCGGGAGACTTTTTATCTCATTTTTGCTAGCTTTTTTTCGAACAAAGACTCGATATGACAGGCGATGTACTGGACGAAAAAGAGAAACGAGTAATCGCGGGCAATCGGACAAAAACAGAAGGAGCGGGCGCGGCAGCGCGTGACAATTGCATCTGCTGCCGCCATGTTGGATTATTGTGCCTCTATTCGATTAAACGTCGAGACGTTTGTTTTAGTTTGTCATGTCCCGATGTAATTGCTTCCGTTTTGGCGAGATAAGTTTTTGGTTTAGGATTTATTGGGATGTCTGGTTGTGCTTGCAGGCTTTGATAATTGTATTAAAACATCTTATGAATGTTCAATGGTGCTTGTCTGCCTCCTACTCTTTTGGTCATTAAATGAAGATGGTTTATTCGGTGGCATTGCTTTCCGATATCCTCTTATATTGGATTCTTAACATATTATTACAGTACTAAACTATGCTATATATAAGTAAAGGGGTCAGCAAGGCTCGCCCATGTATCTCACGTGTGTATACTTTCCGTACAGATACTACCAAAGAAAAGACCAAGTTTAGCAAAGTCCGAGAGATTATTTGAATAATACAATTTGATTCATTCAAAAACTGATGATATTTCACAGTATTTATTATTATTTAGTGTGTTGACAGAAAGATTTTTTTATTTTTATTTTATTTATACATTTGTTACCACCCCAACTCTTCCCGTGGATGTCGTAAAAGTAGACTAGTTAAGGTATTCAAGTGTCACTGACATCATTCACTTATTGAAGATTGATGATAGGCAGCAGCGCCATCATAGTGCACTCACTGCTGAGATCGCCACCTAATGCGTCCATACGTATAGGCTAGTACCTATGCGTATGGACGCATTAGGTGGAGGGCCTATGTCCAGCAGTGCACCAAAATAAGCAGATGGTGTACTGCTGATGGTCTAGAACCTTATATAGTGACACCTAGTAAGAGGTTTCTAACTATGCGTTTTACAACGTTACTTTGACATGGTTCCCAACTGGCCTAGGGTTTTGGTAGACTGTATGTTTAGTCACCCGTGTGGTGACGGCAGTAAGAATACATTTGTCACCACCCCAACTCCTCCTACGGTTGTCGTAAGAGTCGGCTAAGGGATTGAAGTGTCACGACCACTATTTGATAAAAGATTGATGATGGGCAGCAGCGTCATTATAGTGGACACATTACTGCGATCGCCAATCCGCTTGCCCAGCGTGGCGATTATGGGCATTTACCTCCTAATGCGTTTATACGCATAGTTGATAGGAGAGGCCTATTATAGGCTGATGATGATGTTTAGTCACAGGTATATCCAAAATAAAATCGCCTTTCAAACTGGCCAGAAATTTTCACCTTACCAGTGTTGTGCCTTAAAGTTTTCTTATTTTAATCGAGCGAGCATCGAGCCCGCTCGTGCAGAATGCCGATAGAGGCCGGTCCTCTCGATACGTTGCGCATGGATCTATTCATATTTTCAATTTTTACCCAATTTTAGCCTTTTGAGGTCCGTTTGAGGATTTAGACGTTGGGTTTGAATATCGGATTACGTAGTATTCACTGTGTATAAATATTGTTGTGTTTTAGAAGCAGTAATACGTGTATGTATTTGCTATCGGACATCCTAATATCATCAGTAAATTGAGTAATTTATTTGCAATATCCTTTCAAGAATATGAGTATGTAATTAAATGGGAATATGTTAAACAGTTCTACACTTTTAAAATAATGAAATTAATGAATATCGACATAATTTACATCAGCCGTTCACGAAACATCCGACCCCACAGAGGTATGTTAAAACAAACGCGGGCCACAAAACAAAACCGCTTTATTAAACCCCAGATAAACCGCACCAGTTTTTCAGCGGTATGAACCGAGTTTGAATGGCAGCGCTATCTCTGGCAACATTCGTGAACTTTTTCAACTAGAGTACGCGCGCCGTACGGCTTAGGCTGACGAGTGAGCGACGACTCGACTTACGTAGGCAGGCCTGTGTAAATGGGTCCTTTGGATCCCACATGACTTTAAAAGCGTACAGTCAAGTGCAAAAAGAAGTATCGAAAGAATCCACTCATAAATATGTTACGACGTTCTTATTACATAGAATTAGAGTGCACTGGGACATATTTTTGAACATTTTTGTGTACACCTCATTTTGTCTTTGACTGTACTATTCTTCAAAATTGTATAATTATTCATACATTATATTACAATTTCATAGAATTGTATGTAAAGTTTTGTGATTTTGGTCGCTGGAGGTCTGTGATGGTGATCTATCATCATCAGGGCTTACAACTGAACAGAAGGAAAACAGCGTATGTTTGTAGAAGACATCGTTTTTCGTGACTATATAAGCCAATTCGGGAAAGCGACATGCGTCCACATTTGAGACACACAAAATGTTCTTGATGCGCAATCGGCGGCAGCCTCCTGGCAAGCATGCCCCTTGTTATGTTTATTAGCTAAATAGTTACACCATTATTTGAACCATTTTTTTTGTCGAAACTATCGAAATACTAAATTTGTTAACGCATTCATACCATTATTTAGCAATATAGTTAAGTCTCTAAGTAAAAGGCGTAATTATTAGAGTGTCAGGATAAAAATAAGGAGCTGCATAAACTTGCTAGAGAGATTGGAAAGCTAGATGATAATATACTAATAATATCTGAGTGTTACTGAACATTGTATACTTACTTTATGATGACCATTCTTTACCCTTAATAACTTTTATCGGGTATCGTATAGTAATAACTTTTAATCTAACTTTTATATTTACAAGTCTACCATAACGCGTACAATATAGCTCCTGGAAGTTTGGTCCATTTTGGCAAAAAGTTAAAAAAAAATCTCTTTTGATCCACTATCTTCACCACCCTCAAGATTCCACTTACCCAGGTTGCACGCTATATATGAAGTTATATTATTACACATCGCCTGGCGTCCTCAGATACGTCACTCATGTAAGTTTTCTTCGCATTCAGAATTATCGCATTTTGCATGAGTCGACAACTTGAAATGGATTTTTGCTAAGCGTCTCTTTTTGACAGGATGACGGCGTGTTCGATTTTTGAAATTGCTTCTCCGTTCGTTTTTGCGTTAGACAAGAAAATTGCAAAGAAAGCACTGTTATTAGATTATAAAAATCACTATTCTGTTAGAAAATACAGACACTTGAATGCAATCACAAATAAAGAAGAAAATCAAAAACACATTTGTATATCATTCAAATGTTTATACTAGTGCTGATATTCTTATATTACTTATTTACGAAATAACTGTGTTAAGAAGTAAGTAACTGCTTATAAAGATAATTTCACTGAAAAACATGCATGATTTCAGACTATTCGTTCGAAGGAAAAAACGTTACCTATTCGTAAACGTTAATAGGTACGTCTACCGCTGGTATCTATCGCAACATTTTATAAAGAAAACATAATACAAGTATATACATATAAAATTATAATAGGTATTTCAACCGAACGGCATATAAGCTATTCTTGTTCAAACATTTGCTCAAGCATTTATTGACAAAATAAACAATGCCGTTAGATTATTTGTAGACAACGCGCAACTAAACTCTTATCTGCCATATTAGTATAAAACCGAGATCAGTAGATTGTACGAAACATTTCAGTATCAAACTAATACGGAGCTAACATCGAAACACCATTGTCTTATTCAGGAATACACAATCAAATCGCAGCCCATAATACTAAATAGCCGTTTAATTCCACAATATAATATGCGGAGCGATAATGGAGTCCTCACTCGATGGACTTTCATTTCCCACACGCCTCGCTCACAAAGCAGCTGACATATTTAGAACAAGCCTGAAATCGAACTGGCCGGGAGCTGTCAGCGACTAGCGAGATTTTAATTTTCGAACGTCGAGTGACGTCGGCTGTGTGACGTCGCTAGATGCCTCGATTGCTTCCTGGATGAGCTGTCAAAATCGAATCTTGCGGTTTTGGGAATGCATTCATGCGGATTCACTCAATGAAGTGTCATGTTCGTTCTTTTTGTAAAAAATCTTCTATATTGTTGGAAACTTAAAAGGTGGATAGGCTATTTTTGTAACTATTTTAATCATAATAACGTTATAAACAATTCGTCGTGTGCCTGGTATACGACCACATTTCAAAATCGACTTTTATGGTCAATTTTACCAGACATTTCTATTTTGAGATGTGGCCGTATAGCAGGACACATGACGAATTAGTAAGGCACTCTGAAATTGATTTGATGAAATTAAAAATAAAACCGATCCAATACAAGTTTTTTTTTCTTCTCTGTTCGCAAGGATTTTTTCAACAGCGCCGGGAACTCCCGAGGGGAGTTCTCAGTGGGAGGTCCATTTTTGCTACAAAGCGGAAAAATCATGGGATCGGCTACGAGCGTAGCGCGAAACACTCGTTGGCTATAAAAGTGTTAATATCGGCTATATTTTACTGCACAATTTTAATAAAATATCCGTGATGTGGCCTGTCAAATGAAAATGTATTTGAAGCAATATTTACCCGAAAAACCCTAGCTCACCTATCCCGGTTCAATCATATCCAGCATCAAAAACTCTAAAGGATTTTCGTCCAATGTATCGTCGCGTCACCTGCCCGCGATGCGATCTGCCATTATGTTTGCCCAATCGTCAAAAATTCTTTTGTCCACGGCTGATAACGCTCGCACCAGTGGGCAAGGTTAACTATGTCGTGTTAAGAATGATGTGTCAAATCGGTTTTTAGAAACGGTGTGTTGTCTTTTGATAGAAAATCGAATTGAGTATACTGCCAAAGGACCGAGCAAATAAGACTTATTTCTAGTAACAGAAGGAAAGGTGAAAATCGTAAATTAAGATCATCTGTCTCTGTCACTCTTGTTACGTCTTTATTAGAGTGATAAAAATAGATAATTGAAATTTACTACTTTTAATGTTAATGGTATAACCTATATATATGGTTATACCTACCATATAATATGTTATGTATAATATGTTAAGTATGGCCCTTATTTCTCCCAAACATACACAACACGATCAGGTATTAGTCAGGGATCAAATTTAGGGCCATTACTTTTCTTGATCCTGATCAATGACCTGCCTGAGGCTGTGGAAAAGTCTACGGTTCTGCTGTTTGCTGACGATGTAAAGTTGATCATGCCGGTGAAAAACAATGCCGACTGTAAGAACCTCCAGGATGACATCGATGCTGTTTACAGATGGAGTGTAGATAACGGGCTCTTGTTTAACATCGATAAATGTGAGATAATGACCTTTTCCCTCTCTCCTTCGTCGCTCTGCTTCGATTACCGCATGGCAGGGAGGATAATGGTCCGCGTCGAGGAAGTTCGTGACCTTGGGGTAACATTCGATTCACGGCTAACGTTCCGGCCACACATACAGAATGTTACCCGTAAGGCATTTCAAAGGTTGGGATTCTTAGTACGCAACGCTGTCTCGCTCACGCCAGCCGCTACGCGTGTTCTCTATACATCGTTGGTAAGAAGTATACTCGAGTCGAGCGCCGTGGTATGGAGCCCCCATGAGAAAAAGTATATACTCATGCTAGAGCAGGTCCAAAAAAGATTCCTTAGAAGCTTATATAAGAAAGTTCATTTCTATTACCCCTTCATGTATCCGACCAGATTTCTTCAGGGTCACTTAGGCTATGACTCACTTGAGCTTCGCAGAAATCTGGGACTGGTAAACTTTGTGGTGAGGATATTGAGATGTAAGATGGATTGTGTTGGCCTTTTGGAAAAATTCCTGAAATTATCTGCACCCGATGAGTTCTGTAGCAGACGGAGGCGACCGCCTCTGCTAGCCGTAGAGCGCACGCGCACCCGTTTGCGCATGCACTCCCCCGTACTGCGCGCGACTGCGCTCATCAACTCGCTACTCGCGGCACTACCTGAGTGTGATTTGTTCGTGACAGGGATTGCGAGACTGATGTCAGCATGGAAGGGAGTGCTTGAAAGGGAGCAGTATAAATAGTAATTAGTATTAAGGTAGTTTTTAATTTAGTTAGTAAGTAGCAAGTAGATTAGATTAAGAATCTATGTAACGCTTTGGCACTAGCTGTAATGTTACGTAATTATGGTTCAATTAAATTCCGAGACAGTTACTTGGGCGTCGGCTACCTCACATAATAAACGTTGCACTTTTTAGTTTAGTTCTCTTTTTGCCAATTGAATAAAATTATGGTCTCATTTTTAGCAACCTATTTTAAATAATATATGTACTAAAATAAATATGCAGCATCACGATACAAGATGTCTCGAAAATCTAGGTACTATACCGCGATAAACATCGCATACGGAAGAATTCAAATTCGAAATTTATCGCAACCGATATCGCGTACTGAAAACTCAAGTCATTAAACCAGTGGCTTGTTTATATCAGCAAGTACAGTAGATCGCTATCGGCCTGTGTAATCCGCCGTGTCGTCTGATAATGTTGAATCGTAAAAATCGCACTTGATTAAAAACTTTATCGGTTTTTTCGATAAGCAACCGATATGGCTGAGCGGTTAGTGCTACGACGCGAGTCGAACTAAACGCTTGGCTTGACTATATTTTGAATTTCGAAGTGAGGTGCTAGGTTCTTTATTCGGCTGTCGGGAGGAGCTGATTTTTGGAGGTATGTTATTTAATTTGGACCATAAAAAAGCTTGTGTGAGCGAATAAAAATCGAACAGAAAACCAAAGTAGTTAATTTGTTTTCTATTTTACACATACAAGGAAAGTTTTATTTACTCTTTGATCTTGCTGACTATGAAACTCAGATGCTTCTTTAATTTGTTTTGTCAACGAAGAGAGATATAATTTCCGAATAGAGTTTTATGTAATTTTTTTGTATTAATAGCCAACATAGTTTACTTTCTTTTTCTCATGTAGAATATGTTTTTCATGATTGTACAAACTGGTTGTGGATGTGGATTCTTTAAAAAATTACTCAAAAAAGAAAAATCTATACTTAAAAGCAGGGATCGGAACCGGTTTTTTAGAAAAACCTCAAAATAGCTCAATATTTTAAAATGTTTTACACTCTTTATGTAGTATTCAACATCTTATGTAACTATTAGCATCATATTTTTGGATTACTCCATTAACAAAAAAATTATTAACCGAAGAACGAAAAAGAACGGAATTCGAACCGTTCTTTTGTATGGAGAAAAAACCGGTATCCGATCCCTGCTTAAAAGGTAAGTATGCTATAGAGGATAAATTAGGTACTCAATCCTAAATGTATTCAAAAGTACCTATTCGCATATCAAGATTATAGGAAATGAACCACTCGCGTTTCGCCTACATTACATTATAACTAGCCTTTAATAAAGCGTGAAAATTAATATATTTAATTTTAGGACACCATAGCTGCGTGCTGAATTGCCAAGATGTCAATTGTCCGTCTGTATTGGTTATTTTCGATGTGGCTCAAGTCATGAATAACAATAGTTTTAAAAAGCTAAACTTTGGAATTAGGTTGTGCATGCCATTTACAACAAGAGAAAAAAATAGAGGTTTCCCTAGGCTGCCCTAAGAATCGTGAACATCGAAAATCTTAGATTTAGAACTTTGATCTCTTTCACTCCACGTGACGCCTTCGTTAGAGTAAGAGATGCTACAAGTTTGCTGTAGACATGCTGATTCATTGGTCAGTCAATAGAAAAGCTACCACGATTGGGCTATCTATTGTTTGGCGACCAATCAGAGACATGTACAGAAAGTTAACGTTACTACAATTACTTTTTATTTTTATCACGTAAACAAAGGGAAAGCTTATGCCGATACCTTACAAGTACTTATTATCAAGATAGTCACCTATCAGACCTGTCAGACTATTATTTGAGAGAAATAATTATAGATAGGCTAAAGTTGTGGCCGTTGTGGGTCACCAGTCCCAACCTCTCTAAAAGCGGCATACTTAACTTTATTTACATATAGGCGGGTGTTGTGTTAAATCCTTTTAATTTTGATGTAATTCTTTTAATTCGTCCGCGCATTCCATGTAACTTTTTTTCTCGCTCGCTCTTTGCAACTCTTTTTTCAACAATACTGCGCGGTTCGCGATAAAGTATCTTATACTTGCCACTTATACTATCTGTGTTACACTTGTTAGCGATAGGTATGAGTGAAAGAGAGCAGCATGCCAGTCACCACCTAAATATAATGCGCCACCTAGCGTAAAATTTGAATTTCGAACATTTTGAATTTCGAAGTCAGGCACTGAAACCGCTTTATTTACGGCGTCCTTATCGCATGTGGCAGCACGCGCTATCGCCGCGAAATCGTTCGGTGGCAATAGATAATTGTACGGGTATGTTATCACTGGCCAATGTTGGGGCCAACATTCGAATAACTAGCCAAGTATACTGGTGTTTGGAATACCTGCAAATTGAAAACTCTGTTATTTATTATTTATAAGAAAACTCCACCTAAGTGATATTCTGTTCAAAAACGGCAGTAGTAAAATTGTTCTTAGTTTGACATTCGTAAAAATTTGAATGCACGTTAATTTTCTACATTTTACGTTAAAGATTTTTTTTGACGTGACAACGATCTTATAAATTGGTTTGCCGGGTGACACTTCAAGAAACTGCGTTACGTTCCGCTCACGTTATGCGCTCACAATGAGAGCGAGTGAGAGGCACGCGTCCCTTCCACTCGGGCATGGTTAGCCCGCCTAAGAGCGTTGTCACGTAAAACTTTCGCCCGTATACCGACTTTACAGGCAACCAATTTTTTTTCTGTGAATCTACGTGCATTCACCACCATAATATTCTTAGTACGTCAGGTGAAACACTTAAACTGATTTTCATGGATAAACATCCTAAAAATATCTTCCAAAATGAACAAACTGGCGGCATATTGACTTTGCACCTTAATCTTAACCAATATTTTACTTGTTAATACTTAATGTAGTAACGGCCTGTTTAACCATCCTCTAATAAAATGTATCTAACTGGAGGAATGTGAAAGGCCGTTTAATACTTAGTGCAAAAATCCCTTACTAAACAAATCCTAACACCAACATTGGCGAAATACGCCAACATCAAACATTGGCCGCACAGCCAACATCCAACGTTGGCCCAGCGCCCGCATGCATTTTTCCGATTCCCACTGCACTGATAGCTTATCAGCTTGTTGGCAATCAACGGTTATGGGGCTTGCATAAGGACGATTTCGGTTACTTTTACGACTTGAAATATGCATGCAGGTAATTTTTACTGGCATCATTTTAAATAGCACCCGTACCATGAATTTTGCGGGTTTCATAGATATATTGGCCGTGTGGTGACGGCAGTAAGAATACATTTGTCACCACCCCAACTCCTCCTGCGGGTGTCGTAAGAGTCGACTAAGGGATCGAAGTGCCACTGATCATTATTTGATACAAGATGGTGGGCAGCAGCGTCATTATATTGGACACATTACTGCGATCGCCAACCCGCTTACCCAGCGTGGCGATTATGGGGATCTACCTCCTAATGCGTTCAGCATATAGCAGTGGACTATCATAGGCTGATGCATGCATACATAGATATATTCGAATGAAAGCGATGTGCTGCAATCTTATCGTACGTATCGATCATTCATCTTCGGTAGATTCAACCAGCGATATGCGCTAGATTCATTACAGTCTTTAGGTATTACTATCTGTTGTTTTAGGTATTTAACTAAGTGTAAGCAATATCTACCGTCAAATGTTTTCTTAATCCAGTTGAGCGTAAATTAACACATGTCATGATCAAATAAAGTAGATTAATGTCAGGTTATTCAGTGATAGACCCAGGTGGTTTTGTATTTGTAATAAATGTTACAACTACCAGAAAATTTACAAATCGTTTGTTTACATTGTTGAAATAAGTAGGTACCTAAAGTAACAGACTATAATAAAGATAATTTCATTCACAAAGAGCGTGGTTTGATTTGCATTGTCATGTCATAACATATTATTTTTGACAAATCAGCGCGTCATCGTGAGTTGATATTATTAAAAATTTTAAAAAGAGAGAGTAACAATTTGAGAATTGACATTGAAATTTACTTTTTTTAATGCATCAAACTAATTACGGAGTAACGTCATAAGTCTCCGATCAGCCATTAAATTTAAGAAATATCACGATGAAAAAAATATGAGAGCTGCATTTCCTTAATTTCTAAAACGTTAACTATGTTCATTTGGTACCGTTGTCAATTTACACCGACTCTGAATCATCATCATCATCATATCAGCTGAAAGACGTCCACTGCTAAACATAGACCTTCCCTAAAGATTGCCACAATGACCGCTCCTGCGTCACCCGCATCCAGCGGACTCCTGCGACCTTCACCAGGTCATCAGTCCACCTTGTGACTGAGTGATACAGCAAAAGATGTTTTAGTCAAATCATCTTGTTATTTTGATAATTTAAACGTTTTTAATAGATTCTCATACACGTGCAGGCTGAAACGTTAATAAACATTCTTTAAAAAAACTCTAAATATGTAAAACCAATTAAGAATACAAAAGTGATACCATATAATCAAATAATAGGTACTAGATCCACGTTTAAGGCCATTTCGCTTATCAAAATAAATAAAGGAATTTTACAATAAGAAACGATAAACCGAAAAATTAAAATGTTGACATATTTATTACGATGTCAAAGATAATTGTGATGTCAGTTATCAATGCTAATTACAGGTGTTAATAGTGTAATCACTCGATTACAGGTCGATAAAGCAATGTAATATTGTACATAATCAAATTTGAATTATATCAAGATTTGTTGTTTTTGGTAATAATTTGAGTGACAAATTTCACGTCATTTTGATAACGTTTCGAAATCGATTAAGTTATATTGTCTTATGTAAAAACAATAGAACTTAGATTCATACAGGGTGTAATAAAAAGGAGTGATGATTTGTTTACCCTTACTTTGACAACGTCCATAATACTGGACATGGTCTTTGACCCACTTTTTGTAATTTCACCCCCTTATTCATAAACGGTTAATTGTTTGTCCCTTTTGCTCTTATGGACACATTTTTCAGACCAAAAGGGACAAACAATTATTAGCGGCTTGTTAAATTAGCAGACGTTTATGAATAAGGGGGTTAAAACCTAAACCTTGACCCCAGTTGACAGTATTCAGAGTAGGAAAACAATGCGACAAAATTACATTTCTTATCTTATGGAGGGTGACTTATGTGGCCGCAAAGAGATTTTTTTTAATGAAGAACATTTTTCCTACTTTTTCTTAATCAAAATACGATACTAAGTGGTCCCTTAGACATATCACCATAATTCTTTACTGAATTTGAATACCTATTAAATCATTTCTTCATAAAATTCTAATCACACGAGTGTAACAGAACCTTTTACGACTCTACACTTGTGTGGTTTAACACACTAATATCCAACACGTATCAACATACGTATACCGGATAAAATCTATACGGCTGGTAGAACCATCTAGATAATATCAGGGCTTAGTTCCAAAGCCACAATTGCCCTTTTAAAATGAAATTGAAAACGTGTTGATTACAAACATAAAGCTCATTTATATGTTCAAGCGAGACTGAATTTATATTGAATTGGTATACGATTTTCATTTCTAAATACAACCGGGAACCTAATATTATAATTTTATTGATATGCGTTGGGATTAACTTACAAAAGTGGTTTGATTGAGTTTAAAGTAATCGTAAACACCTACAGCTAATGAGTACTTACATAAGGTACTCTTTAGACACGTAAACGATTCTGAACCTTATTCATCAGACATAGGGTCTAGAATGTATACATATTATTACGTGATGTAAGTGTTGAAATTACCCATTTTGGTGCTGTTAAGAAAAAGTAGGTTTCTGGTTACGAAGTTTTGTGAGAAAATTAGATACAAGGTTTCTTTAGTATCGTTTCCAAAGTACTTATTCCCTTTTAGACGTATTTTAATGTTTATGGTGTATTCATGAACAATGTAGGTATCTTATACTTAATTATAAGTTATTTAAATTTGTATTAATTAGAGTTTTAGGTCTAATTAAAATACATAACTTTTTAATAAACTTAAAAAAATGGTAGGTTAGTACCTGTCTTCATAGAAAATAGAGTACCCACCTGGGTACGCTTATTAAAAAGCTGCCCATTTTATAATTTTTATTAATAAAATATATTACGAGGTTTTAGGAACAAGCAGGTGCGGATCCAGGGGGGGGGGCATTGGGTTCACTTGTATAGATAAAATAAAAGATAAAATTTGTCTGTAGCGAAAATTGTATAGAACAATATTATTCTTAGTTAGTTATCTTTTATCACTGGCTGAGATCATGTATTTTTGAATTTTACTTAGATACGTGTTGAGATTGAAGTATTTCATCACCACGTCAATATAAAGACCCTGTAGCGTTAAAAATAGATGCACTGGCCAGCCACGGAGGAAATTCGAAGTTTTATATTGAAACGCTGGTTGTCAAAAAGGTAAAAACTTCATTCACAGCAGATTAGTAGATAACAATTAAAATCAAAACATTTCAAAAATCACTGCTTTTAATATCCCGTAATGACCCTAAAGTTACTCATTTTGACATAAGCTACATAAACAACAGAAACACGTTAATAAAATTAGCTTTCCTCCACTAATCCAAATTCTGATCCAAATGATACGACCGTGACACGATACAATAAACTAATAGATTACACATCAAACAACCTCAAGAGAATGCAAATGGCATCTTCAGAAGCCCCTAAATATGCCATCGGCCGTTAGAAAAGCAATTTGTGTCGGCCATTTTGTGCGGCCCACCCAAATAAATCCGCTCTAATCGGAAAAAATCGAAATTTAAATTTGGAATTATTAAATTATCGAGAATCTACTCCCGTTAGTGAGGTGCCGACTGATTTATTGTAAATCGATAAGCGAAAATACATTATTTGTTTTTATAATCGAATTTCGATAATTAATTAACTTTTGACTTTACAGAAAAACTTATTATGAACTTTACCACCATGTTTTGAAGTCGTTAAATCCGTTGGATAGCTGTGTTATCTAGGTGAAGTAATTCGTTCATGAGTAGTAAATCGTAGGATTGGAGTCGATGGTGAGATACTCGATTTCTAAATGCATCTTTGGAACAATTAAGATTTTATCGCATTCTCTGTTTAGTGTTTTTCTCACAAACAGCGGTTTTACTGTTGGTATACTGGAAACGTCATTTAAGTGGATTATATGGCAGTTAGATATAAAGCTAAGTTTTCCTCAGTAAGTTTACCTACCGAATAAGTATTTGCATGAGATTACTGCGATAACTTAGTGATAACTAGTGCAAATGGACCCAAATGTTTAAGATAATTAATTATCTGATATTAACTTTTAGTATTACCCATGTCCCCGAAAAAATATTGACTGTCATTTAACTGACAGGTATCCAGATTGACTTCGTATTAACTTCGTAAGTTCAAGATGATCCTATTGTACGGTTAAATGTTTTTGTCATCTCTAAAAGTTTTCTGAAGTTGTCAAGTGAAGCGCCAAGGGCAGGCCACATTGCACGATTTGCACGCAGAGATGTTCGATGGGGTCGAAAAGTGCTCGAGTGGAGACTACCCTGTGCTTGCTAAACCGTGGGACTTAGCAAACTCAGTGTAGGACGTCCACCCACGAGATGGACAGACGACCTTATGCAGATCGCCGGGTGACGCTGGACGCAGTCCAAAGGGGAAGCCTGTGTTTGGCAGTGGACGTCTCGATGATATTGAAAAGTTTTCTTACAAGCTACGAGCACCTTTACCCGATTGATAACTTCTGTAGACAGAGTATTGGCACCCTAAATGTCCAAGTTTTTAAAACATGACCGAAACCAGATCTGAAAGGTGGAACCACAATACTATGCTGGCTTCGGGCACGCTTCAATATAGCTGTGATACGCGCCACTAGCATGTGCATCCGAGGCACAGGTACCACGCACCTAAGCCACCGCTTCAAGGCTTTGACCCGATAGCTCGGCTTTGGTGATGGTGCAGCCTTTCCACATATATGTACTTGTTATTCTCTGTAACATTAGCATTACCTTATGCAAATAAAGTTATTGCTATTCTTGTAAAGATAGAAAATATATTCTTACAAATAAAAAGCTACAAGTACTTACCTAGTAAACATCAATATGTTGTAATAGATTACGGCAATCCGTAATCTATTATTGTAATCTTTCATGCTTTTACTTATCTAGCATCTACTCGTATAAATAAGGAAGTAACGAGAGAGAACGCGTGCGCAGGGAACTCTTTAGCGCTCTTCACTCGAACACTCTTGAGTACTTCCTCACTACTCGTTACACGTGGCAGCCATAGGGGTAGATGTTTGGAGTAGGGGAATGTACGAAATTGTAACTAGAAAAAAACATACGATAAATATTAGGTGCCATTATAATCATCAATGTGCATTAAGATTTATGATACAAGTGCGAAAAATGAAGTCGATACGACCGAAAAGAGTGTTTTAAAGCGACACGAGTTAAGAATTTCCTCCAATAAGGAATATTATGGTAATTGCAAAAAAGACAATACTCGTAGGTATAATATCGTCCCTCTCAAATTAGCTAAAGAAAACAGAACAACATTACAATCATATTAAAATATTATCGAACCGGGTTACTCACGTATTTAAGTTGATGATTGCTGGACATGTTTCGACCCATTAAGAGGGTCTTCGTCCAGAGCACCCTTGGCCAAAACCCGACGCGTACCCGGTTCAATAATATTTAAATATATTTGAGTCTCACGTTAGTTATAATTCTAAAACAACATTACAATGTTGCCACTTTCTAAATGATACCTTGTTTTATCAGGATTCATTGAAATTTCTCTCACATATAGGCCTATATGTATAGAATACTATACTATTTCATTTCTTGTTTTTACTCCTCCAGATATCGTATTAACTCTGTGTACTCATATTTTACAATATTATTAATACATTTTTCCATTTCAGGTAAGTGAGAAGCGATGAATGCAGCCAACATTAGAGCCCATTAAGACGCGGTAAGATGTATTGGGACATTAACCGCTACAAATCAAAACGTGTGTACACGCATTAATATGGGGGCGTTTTTACACATGCTTACGGTGGCGAACGCTCGGGGTTGCCAGTATAACTGGAACTTTTTAATTTGCATGTCGGATGACGACATGATACCTGCTTCCGAAACCGTGTTGTACCTACTATCTGTACTTGTATATCTGTGTGTCCTTAGCAAATAAAATATCTTTATCTTTATCTTTATCAGCTTTTTAAATATAATGATTAAATTACATAAATAGTGGCTAAAAAGTAAGCTGGTATCATGTTTCTTGATGTAATAAATGAATCTTAGTATAAATTTAACTCGGATGACTCAGAAGGAACAGAAAAATCGGCCTTATCTGCTCTAAGTAATTAAAGCATACCATAGCATTGACATAGGTACGTCAATGGCAATCAGCAATAAATCGATGATTAGTAAATTATGTAAAGACCAGAATTTTTTTTGTATTTTTAACAATGTTCAATTGCTAATATTCTGTAGTTATTTGTCTTAGACCTATTTTGTTCAATTATCTTGAGCGTCATTTGTTCCTTTACGCTCAAAAAGTTAAGTATAAAAACATTGTCACAAACGTTCACTTAAGGATAAACCCCCTTATTCATATACGTTTGTTAACTTAACAAGCCGCTAATAATTGTTTATTCCTCTCGGTCTTAACAATGTGTCCATAAGAGCAAAAGGGACAAACAATTATTAGCGGCTTGTTAAGTTAACAAACGTTTATGAATAAGGGAGTAAGTAGCCATCTTTTTAATTAAACCTGGACGTATCCACTCATTTGCTTCGAAATTTTGGTTGAGCTTTCTAGTCGGACAGGCAACTGGAATCACACATTCTGGTAATGTGCCGTGTGGGAAGGCCTTCCGTTTGATACTGTATCTGTGGTGAATTATTTAAAACGTGTCTTTAGAAATGTACTCTTTTGAGGTAAGTAAAAACATAATATAAATATGTGAGTTTAAGCGTTTATTTTTTATGCTCGTGCGACGTTTTTACATGTTTAATATGTTGTCAGGAAATTAAAATGTAATTTACCTTTCCATCCCCTCGTTGTAGGCTAGTGATACCAACATTTGCAATTATTAATCCTGAAAGATAACAGTTGTAAAACGATTGTCTTAAATTAAACATAAGTCTAATATAATAACAGTAAACGTCATTCAGTCCTACTTCATTACTTTAAAGGCATAATCGATAAAAAATAATGAAAATGAGGATCCTCTAAATGGATCGAAACATGTTGAGCAATTATCGACTTAAATTACGTGAGTAACCCGTTTGATAATATTTAAATATGTTTGAGTCTCACGTTAGTTATAATTCTAAAATAACCGATAAAAAGGAAAATCAGAAAACAACTCGAAAACAAGAAGAAAACAAGCGTTGAAAAAACGCCACTAATTGTCCTAAAAATCTCCGTCTGTTAAGCCGATGTTAATCCAGCCAGATTAGCGAGCTTGATAATGATAGCCGTGGAATCACCGAGCGACATCTTACATTGACAGTATTAATCTTTGGCGTAGAAAGTTGCTGAGATCGCAAAACGTCTGGTTGATGTAACTAAAGACCGAAGAGCTGGCGACTTCCTCTCACAACGCATCAGTATTGCGAAATGCCGCCAGCATCCTCGGTACAATGCCATAAGGGCCTATCTTAGATATAGGTTAGGTTAAGTAGATTAGTTAGATTTAATCTATGTAATTGTACATACATAAATTGTAGTTTTGAAAACAAATCTTTGGAACTTCTAATTTTATTCCAAATTTGAATTTTCAGACGTTTTTTTTTTGTTTTTACTCTTTAACATATTTTCTGATTTTTGTTGTAAATTTTATTTGATTCCATAACCATGTAATATCTTTGTAGTAATTTTAAATTACCATTTCGTCGACAGATAGCGAAAACTCACTATAAAAACTGTCACTACTCTTAGCAACCTCGTTTGCCAGTATTGAATAAGAACTCAGATACGAGCTTTATTTCAAGTAGGTATTTGTTACTTAGCGAGTTTTGGACCCACATTATTATGTCACAACGATAAACCTAACCACTTGCGGGCGACCAAAAGACAAATCTGCACAATTAATTTTCATAGTATATGAATTCTGTACATCAAGGATTCTGTAGGTACTAAACGCTTAGGTATATTCCTATTGCCTTTTATGCATCACAACACATATCATATATCGTGTGGTAGCCCAATTATTTGGAAGTAACCAACTGTTACCATATATGTACCTATGTTTACAAAAACACTATAATTTACTTACTAAAAGGGCACAAAATTCAAATTGTACATAAATATGACTGTATGTATGAGTGAAAATGTATGTAGTCGTAAAGCGATAGTTACTTTTTTGAATTTGCCGCCTATTATCTACTAATTGATTTGCCAGACCATAATGTTAAACAAACTTCGAAGGCAAAAAAACATTAAAATTTTAAATCTTATTATGAGTATCTTTTAGAATTTAAAAGATACTCATAATCACGATTAATATTATAAAGATAGCTATTACAGATAACATTGCTATTCCTATATTTCAAATCCCACCAGCACACAACCTTTGACCGCGAAATTTAAAAAAAAACTATCGTCCTAAAAGGACCCACATATCTTGTCACGCAGATAAAGTCGCCCACTCGCGGGCGACCAGAGACAAATCTGCACAATTACTTACCGCGCTAATGACGCGATACGGCGATGGAGCGATTTATAGCGCCCAACGATGTCGGGCTTTACATAGCATTATGATATAATGATAGAAAAAAAATGGGCAGTTTGGAAAAGGGTGAATTGAAATTGATAATCTATTTTCATATTTTGAATAAAAACAATGCTTGAATAAAATTTTCTTTACATTTACCGAAAATTAAAATAACTTGACTTTAAAAGTGTTATAGCGCGACCAACCAGTTTTGTAATTTAGGAAAAATCTAATTTTGTACCCCCAAACAATCGCCTTCCTTAATTGTTTTAAACTTGCCGCCATTTTCACGAACAACATGCTTTCCAAATAATAAAAAAACGCAATACTCTCTTTATTACAGTTTTTATAACACAATTCTAGTATCCAATTATTAATACTGGCCACTTACTCAAATCAAACTGAACAGCCACAAAAACTGCCATTAAGAAGAAAACACAATTTAATCTTGGAACAAAAAATTCAAATTTGGAAGAGTCCATCACGAACACAAACGCCCGGAGTGTGAAGTTTAAACTCAGCTTAACGTATTATGGGTGTTTTGAACAGTTGGTATCTACAAATGACTTGCGTTTTATATTAACTTGGACTTTCTTTAAACTGTCTTATCGCAAAATTTACCTTAAATCAGACGCGTTTATTGTTTTAGTTATTTGAATTCACGTAAATTTAATCTGTGATTGTTTTTTAAATGATATTAATTTACTTTACCGGAAATGAACAGTCTATTACAACAGGTACAGTAAGTATATCTACTACTTGTATACACACTAGAGCGTATTACGAAATCTTTAATTTTTAAACTCAGGGTTTTAAGTCAAAACATGCTCGACGTATTGAAACGTGAGTAACCCGCGTGAAATATAATTTAAGTATGAATGAGACTCCCGAGATTTTTGACGTTATTCGGAATCGAAGTTCTTCATACCTAAATAGTTCCAGAAGTTATGTACAATATTATAATAGTCTCACACTTTTTTCAATATATTTTGTCTGGCTACCGGATTTATTCAGAACTGTTTAACGTATATAAACTTACTTTGGCGCGAGTTATCGCGTGGTCATTTGTCGCGCGACAAAAAAGGGCGATACGGACCGCGCGATGTGACCTTCTTCCGTTATTACTAAATGTTCATTTTTCAGTTGATATGATAGAAATCTAAATAATAAATGAACAAATTGTGCGATATTACAATAATCAACATTTTTTACGACTGAGTAGAGATAAATGTACGCAACTGTTAAAAAACTTTACGGGTCACATACAATCAATGAGTTTGACGGTGATTCGAGCTACATTTATAGCGAATTACGTGAGTGACCTGTTTTAATATTTTCAAAGTATTTACATTTTATTAATAAGTGCCTTACTGTGCTAGTTCGCAAACCAGCTTTTTATGTACTGTACAATTTCAAGAGATGTACGTATTGTACGTGCTAATTAGTAACATGCATTCTTATGCTCGAACTTCGTACTTTTCGCACTTTTAATATACCTCCTTAACTTATTTACTTATCATTATTTAGTGACTTAACAAAATTTTGAGCAAACTGATACTATTAATTCGTTTATACACACATAAATAAAAGTAATAGGGATACGCAAAAAAATTTCGAAATATTGGTATCTGTTTCCAAATTTAAAAGCAACAGACAGGTAACTCCCTGGGATTTTGACAGCTCCCTTAAAACTCGCATGCCCAAACTTTCCAAAACCCTTATTAACCTAACATAAAAAGATAAAAGATAAAACTCCCCAAATCATGTCCACGGGGGCAATTACCAAAGTTGCCGGTGACAAATATCGTCGTCTTTACAAATAGCTCCCCGTGATTTTTTTTATCTCCACGCCTCAGGCGAGGCTCTTGATATACAATTTTTCAAGATATAAGCGAGGTGGAGTCTTTAAAAGTTTATCGTGGCACCTCCGTGATGTATAGGGGGCATTACTCATTGTTAGAGTGTTGGTTAAAAAGTAGTTAAGAGTGGAATAGACTTAGAAATGTGACTTGTGATGTGGTTTTGCGGATCGTTTGAGTGTTTCGACGTTTTTAAACGGTTTTTTAGCTTACCCCGTTTGTTTACTTTGGTAAAATTTTATTATTATTAAATTTATGAGATAATACTATGATAACGGATTATTTCGTATATATTGGGTAATTAATTAATTACGTTTGGAGGTTTCTAACACTACAGGGTGGTCTACGGGTGCCATCTGAACCCTGAACATGAAACCCTGTAAAGTGTTCGAAGTAGGGATGTAATTGTAATCCGTATTCATAATTTTATTTTCATAATAACTATCGTGATTAAAATTTAATTATTTATTTCTTTATTTTTACAGTTGTTTTCATGGTCGTCATGAGAACTTACACAATTTTAACTATTGCACATTAATACTATGAGAACGGATAGGTATACGTTCCTAGGATATAAGTAGTTCCAACATAATTAATAAATCCCAGTATATCCCAGTACTTAATCATCATATCAGCCGAAAGACGTCTAGGCCAAGACATAGGCCTCCCCCAAAGATTGCTACAATGACCGGTCCTGCGCCACCTGAATCCGGCGGACTCCAGCGACCTTCACCAGGTCATTAAATAGTCCGCCTTGATAGCTGATATTTAGTAGTGATAGTTAATAAAATTAAATTGTATATTTTAGAGCCTTACGTATTCCTCAACAGGCATAAATATATTTCATAAATAATGTAGGTATGTATCTACTTTACTCATGTTTTTTGTTGTAACAGCTATGATTTATCATCGTTCTGAGATACGCTTAAGTGTTGAATTAATTAACGGACATAATTATATCTATTTCTTTTATTTTAGCACGTAAATTAGGCAATTAGTTAAATTAGGCGTGTAAATTAAAGCTACGAATTTGAACCGAAGAGTTCTAGAATTTCTACATTTATTATTAAATTGTTTAATAATACAGTTTAATAAACCGCTATTTACCCTCAATATTATTATAATTAGCTCAGGATTGATAATATACAGATAATCGCTAATATAGATTAGATAACCAATGGTCTACAAAAGCTATTACCTACTAAGTAATTTGACCTGATTTACATCAAATTATGTGACACAATTAGGTACATAGGCTAAATAATAAATGCTTGTAATTAATATGAATACTAGCAGCTCGCTCCGGCTTTGCTCGGGTACAATAGGTACTGATACTAAAACTTTCCTATGGAATCATTCTATCTATTCAAATCGCATCAAAATCTTAAGCAAACATAGGGATATAGGGACAGAGAAAGTTTATTTTTTATTATGTGAAGGGTCCACGGAAAAAACATGTCCTGCGCTTAAAAAAATTAGGGCAAATTCACACGTTATTCTGTTAAAAGTAATTTGAATTGACTAGACATGTTCTTTCCGCGAACCCTTTATGTAGTGATAATGAATGATTTATAGTGTTGTTATATATTCAAATGGAATGTTTATTGTTTAATGCATAAAGAATAAAGATACCTGGATGCTTAGCCAAGTTGCAAGTCGCTAACGATTAGTAGCGTATCGTAGTTTTCCATCTCTGTCACTCTTTCATATTAGTGCAACAAAGACAGTTAGCTGCCTTTCGTTTACGATTGACGATTAAGCGTTAGCGATTGGCAACTTGTCTAAGCACCCTGGGGACTTCGATTACAGAGGACGTCGAGCACGGGGACACTTATACACTTAACAAGTCGCTAAGCATTGTTTGTCCCTTTCGGTCTTATAGGCATATTGATAAGATCGAAAAGGAAAACCAATACTTAGCACCTTACTAAGTTAGGAGACGTTTATGAATAAAGGGTTAATATTTTATCATCCTTAACAATACAGATCATAAAAATCCTTTCATACAGTAATCCGATCCCGAATTCGGTATCACGATACGCTGTCTCAGCACTTTATTTACGAGCTAATATCCGGTATCCTGGTATCTACAACTAGCCGTATCTCGCTATCTAGATACCAGATACCGTTATTTATTTCTCGCCCACGTTCACAAATTTACATTCGCATTTCGCTGGACGCAGACGTATGAATTATTATTATATTTGTATAATGGTAACAGGAATTATTTTCAGGAGCTTTTTATAAAGAGCTGAATGTAGGAGCCTATTTACTTAGCCACTCATATTTTTTGCTCGCTATCGAAATGTGTAACTATCTACTGGTTTGATTTTGATATAAAACAATATCGTCGGGGATATGCATACCGCGTAAGGGCTTGTCCATTAATCACGTCATACGATTTTGGTCTGTTTTAGACCCCCCCGCCCCCCATGGTGATATTTGGTGATATTTTCAGGACCCCCCCCCCCCTAGCCAATATCACGTGTATTTTTTTGCCAACTGAAGTAGTCCTTTGAATACTACATGAATTTACGTACTTGTTTGCCAACTACGAGCTAAATGTTCGCGAAGTTTTAAAACTTAGTATTTAAAAAGTGTTTTATAAAAAAGTCAAGATTTTTTACTGGCTATAATGCTGTTCAGCAGATTCGAGAGTAACAAAAAATTACACGTGATTTGTCCGATGACCCCCCCCTCCCCTATGGTGATAATTGGTGATTTTTTCTTGACCCCCCCCCATCCCCCCATACAGTATGACGTGATTAATGGACAAGCCCTAACTACCAAAGCAGATAGAGTTCAAATTTCAAAAAAGTGTCTATTACACTCAAATTTACTCTAATTGAATTTGTTACTTACGCGGTATTGCACGATCCCCGACGATATGTATATAAATCATGTTTGTACGTTTGCATGCAGACTGAATACACTGGACAACATTATTGTATAAAAACAACTGAATATACAGTATTGTCAGCTAATAAATACTTTGACTATAACTCATAATGGCATAATCACCAATATTTTAAAGACAAACGGGTCTTAATCGCGTAAACTTACGTTTAATTATATCACCAAATTAAAAAAGAAACCGACTTCAACCGATTTCTCCAAAATCCCATCACTAGTCTTGGTGCCAACGGGACCATCTCGGCATTATACATAATTCGATTTAAAAAAATGAATTTGTGATTCTCGAAGATATGGAGTACAAAAAAAATCGTTGAATTGAGAACTTACTCCTTTTTTGAAATCGTTTAAAAATCACATAGCAAGTAAGTTGTTTTGTATGTGCACCTACTAGTTTTTTATGTACCTATGGAACAATGTGATGCAGATGGCAGAAAAAAGACGAATCAGTATCGTTCAGTCCTTTCAAAAGGATCCGACCTGTAACAAATAAATTGTAAAATATAATTTGCTATTGTTCAAGTAATTATTAACAAGTTGAAAACATAATTTGAATGTATGTTGAAAAGCCCTAAATTAATAAAAACGTCGTATAAGACAATTTTAACACGCGTAATTGTGTCATTAATCCATACCTCGCATCCTTACGTAAAGCAATGTCAATTAACACGACAATACCTGTCAAAAAAGACTTTACGCGCACCAACTTATCCAAGATCTTGACCAAGGAAAAGTAGACTTTTTGCCGTCGTGTTTAGGTTTCGATAAGTCGCACGATAAATTGGCTGTTGTATGCGTTCGTCTGTTACCTTACACGTCGACACAGAACATTCCGCGCCACAGACAAGAAAGTATCAAATATTAACGATCGAACACACCTGAAGCATGGTCCTGTGGCATGCATATGAACAGGACGAACGCAACATCACAAAATTAAACATACATCATTAAAACACACAGAAAAACTGTAATGCGAAAGGGTTAGAGGCCATTTTTGATCGGAACGCCGCCCGCGGACCCGCAAAACTTAATTTGCAAGGGTGCAAAAGATAGCATCAATTCGTATGTTAGCAAGAAACACATTTCAAGAGAAACATGGCCGATGCAGGGATGGGACCGATTCGAAACAAAGCGTTGTGACATCAAGATAAACATCGATTGGCTCGAAACGTCGCGCCGAAACGGACCGAACAAATTATCGATTCATAAAAACATCGATTTTTAAAATATTGCCGCGCGTTTATCGCGTCATTGTTCCGATAGGGTGACCGCTTTTTGCAACATTATGGAGTATTTGCATGATTATGGCGAAGCGGCGCTATAAAAATTGTGACCATTTTTAATGGCGACACACTGGTATTTTAACTAGCGGAGACACCCTATTATAAATTCCTTTATTGTTGTTGGTGATCGAAATTTTAATTATATTAAATGATCTTAGGTGGTTGGATTGTGTCTTACACACAAAAAGACATGTAACGTCGCTGCGCCTATAAAATCCGCTATGTGATTGATTTATGACTTTGATATAGTAACCTAGCAACTATACACAAAGAGTATTAATTGAATTAATTAAAATCCACCACATGTCGGTTTCTACAGGCGCAACAACGTAAACTACACGCATAGGTAACCTTAAAACTCTTTTTGTCATTTCATTTGTAACTCCGCCGAAACATGGGAAAAACAAAATATCGAATTTACATTATACATGTTAGAAAATTTCCCATTTTTAGACATTTAGTTTTTCTGAAATTATGTCTGCAGCTGTGTCTAATTAGTAATTACCCTGACCATCTCTACACGATGTTTCCCAAGTCACTGATAACGTATGTTACTGAACGAATATTAACACTGTACAAGTGTAGGTATACGTACATACGGCGTTTACGCATACATATCACATTGCACTGTGGTACGCGTAAATCAAAACGTCGTATCGGCCACCCGCGCGGTTTATCGCGGCCGTCCGTCACGCGATATCGCACCATCGCCGCACTATCCGGCGACACTGGTTGACAGGTTAAGGTACATCCTAGTGTTTTAGAATGAGTTGAAACGTGTTTTCACGGTCAATTATAATTATTAGAATGAAACATTAATCTTTCGGTTGCAAGTCTTAACGCAATTAAATTTATTTAATGAGGAAGTTGATCGATATCATTACCTCGGACGTTTGAACCATGCCTGCGGCCCTACCGCGAACCACGAATAAAGTGATGCCTCCCTGTCACACTTACGTGCGAAGTCACAAGTGCGAGAGAGATGAACACTTTGCTCGTGTTCGGTAGGACCTCTGTACTCAGTAATAGGTGCGTACATTTCATAGTGAACAAAATACGGACATAAATCAGAAGGACGTATCAGCTCGCGAGTTTTATCGCGACCATTTCGCAATATCGCGCAGTCGCTGCACTGACGTAATGGTTGACAGCCTTAGGTGAATAATGTTAATAAGGACTTCATATTCGTATTTTTTAACTTCTTCATTTTCAATACTGTAAAATTTATATGCATAAATTAAATCTAACTAACCTAACCAATACTCGTATCTAAGATGGGCCCTTGTAGCGTTGTATCGAGGGTTCTGGCTTCTGGCGGCATTTCCTTGCTGTACCTATTACAATGCTGATGCGTTGTGCGAGGAAGTTGCCAGCTTTTCGGTCTTTAGTTACGTATTTTATTTATTTTTCTACATTTTACGTGGTTATACATAATATAACTGAATACTAAAAAGCTACGGAAACGCGGCTACTGCAAAAGACTCACCATTGCAACTGACGTAAAGCCATTTTAAAACATCCAACATAATAACATTCATACCAAATTAAATAACTTTTTTTAAATTAAAAACCTCGCTTAACGTGCTCAAATCTTGCAGTGAATTTTATACGTTGTGTATTTTAGCTAAATAAAGAAATTGTCAGACTTCGTCAAAGTCAACCATGGTTTATATGGTTTACAATTTCTTCATCGTAAACCTTTGCATCGGTCTTCCAATCACCCTGTAACTTCTTATAACACCATTAAGTGTTGCTGAATATATAATGTATACATAACACATTTCATTTAAAAAAAATGCTCCACGAAATCTTATACCTACTTTAAAATCCAATGACATTTGACCCTGCAAACCATGTACCTCAATGCCGCATTCTTACGATACTGCGACAAAATGCTAATACAGTACACCGTGTAAGACACTCGACGTATATATCTTGTTATGGCAACAGGTGAGGTAATTAGGTTAGCTTTAATGCCTGCTGGCATGAAAACTGGTGCTTAAAAGGCACGGTGTATTCTGTGGATTCAATTTGTTTACCATTTTCATTTTGTTTATTTGAGTATCATGTTGAGTTGTACTTGAGTAGGTATTTAAAGTTTAAAGGAAGTTGGTCGTGTGAACTATTTTTAGTAACATTTTGTAAATATTTGGTACTAAATACGGCGAATTAATAATGTTTGGTTAGGTATTGAAAAATGCAACTATATTAGTATTTTGCTATTTTAATTTATCATAACACTTTTCACACTATTATTAATTAAAAACTTGAATAAACTACTCTTAAATTTCGGCCTATTGGTTTCCGATCTGATGTCTGCAGGCAATTATTATGCAAGTTTATTAAGCATATTTAAATGAGTTTTCATCATTTATGCGTTAATTGTTACAGCCATAAATTTAAATTAGTTAAAATAACGCTATTGTTGTATCGTAAATAAAGTAAGTATTTTTATGTTACAGTCAAAAAAGTCACTGGCCCTTATTTTCTTTGGAAGAGTAGGTACTTATAATTTTTTTTTTCAAAGAACTTAATCAATTCAAAATGGATTTTTTAGTCTTAGTTTATCTGAAGACGTGATTTATTTGATGGAATAAATTCAATCACACATAATTAGGTTAACACTTAGTTTCTCTTGAACTGAAATGACGTAACGATATATGTAGGTATGTTAAAAATTGTTGATTTTTATACGTATTTTGTCAGTTATTAGTAGTAACATTATGCTACCTAGTTATTATGTCAGTCTGTGAGGTCGAGCCAAGACCTCGATTCTAGGAAGACAAATCTCAGGTCCTGCCATATTTACAATTGTATTGCTACAAAGGGGCTTAGGAGATTGACTCTTAACGTAACTGCGTAAAGTGCTAGAAATATGCACAACTTGTATTGTCTGCGAAACTGGATGTATATTACACCGTACAGACTTTTATTAAACGGTAAGTTCTCCCAACTACACTTGACAGACCGATCAACATTATCCAGCAGATTACTTTACAACTTCCCATATTAGCGAATGATTTAACACTGACAGATGGTTTGATGCAACATATGCTAATTATATTTATATGGTCGTATGAATACTATTTTTTATATATGTCCGTATGACAGCTTTTCAATTAAATATTTTGAGCAGAAATATTTACTATAGAGTTTAATTTTTGTTTCTTTGTACATAAAAAAGTATTTACGGTAGATATCGTTAGTAATAGTAGGCGTAGAATATATCGTTTACTAGTATCCATAGTACAATTTGATGTTAAGTTAATAATATGTGTAAATTGTTCCTTAATATTTATTTGCTACTTATATGCAATGTATTATTCAAGACATGTTTTTGGAATTTCCTTTGTTAATCCTTTTTTATCTTCATCATATCTTGATGAAGATAAAAAGGGATTAGTACTAATGTCACCGAGATAGGTAATAGATAATCAAATTAATATAGGATTATGTTTATCACTCTTGAAATTGTATTATGAAATTAATTTTGAAACATGTCCGAATAAAATATATTTTCACACAGAAATGCTATGCATGTTATTTCAAGGTAGTAACATAATAGTACTTATCTAACTACAATAATTCACTTTTTATAATTTGCAAAAAATATTATTATGGCAACCCAATTAATCCACGCATCCGATATGCTACAAAGTTCCTCATACAAAAAACAAATCTATGAATAAACATCTGTAGGCTTATGATGGCACCGCGACTAATCGTTTGTCGGCGTTGCCGTCATGTTCTAACAAGTATGTGCGAAAGTGACGCGTAGCGGTATAAATAGATAAAACGGGACCATCATAGGCCACCTGACCCGTATTATTTGACCGCCAATGCAGTAGTTATTATGTGTTCGAAGCAAGGATCGGAACCGGTTTTTTAATAAACCTCAGAATAGCCCAATCATTTTAATACTCTTTAAATAGTCCTCAATATTTTATGTAATTAACAACATCGTGTCTTTAAATTACTCATTTAACAAATAATTAATGCACCGAAGAACGAAATTAGATCCGTTCTTTTGTATGTAGAAAAGCCGGTATCCGATATCTGGCCTACTACCGCGAAAATCGAAGTTCGTAAATTTCGAGGATTTTTCTCTGTCACTCCAACAATGGCGTCATTAGAGTGAGTCAAAGTCAAACTATTCTTTATTCAAGTAAGCTTATTAATAAGCATTTTCGAATCGTCTGACATTATCAAGAGAGAGGATAAAATCTACTACTGGTTCAAACCCTACGCCGTTCCCGAGAAGAACCAGTAAGAAACTCAGGTGAAAGAGACAAATCCTCGAAATTTACGAATTTCGTTTTGCGCGGTAGGGCCGCTGGTTCGAAGGCAAACGAAGGCTTCGGTGTGAACGCGCCCTGTATCGCAGATCGCGCGCGGGGTGGCCGCGGCCGCGTCGCGCGATGCCCGCCGCGATTACGCCGCGCGATGTTTCGCGGCTGACACGACGAGTCGTGGCCCGACCGGCCGCGATGGATTGCGTTTTAATATCGTGCTCGTGAATGGGAAGTTGGTGATTCTTTTTACGTGCGCTTGGAATTTTGGAGTAGGTTGGTACTGTTGTAATTTGAATAATTTTGTAAATCACGTTCAAAGTATTAGGTTCGTGATTACAGCCAGCGATTTCAAACCATAGATTGACAAACGCCATAAAAATTTCCAATACAATACAAAACTCTTTATTGCTTGCACATGCACATCCGTAAAGAAAAAAAGCACACAAACACAAAAGAAATACAAAAAACAGAGGTCGCAAAAGGCGGCCTTATCGCTAAAGAGCGATCTCTTCCAATATTCTATATATTATACTCTTCACATATATGTGAGAACCAATATAATCCGTGGGTCTCCCGTTTGCTCTGTGTCTCCTTAGCAACAGGAACAATGCACTATCCATAGCCGAAAATTGCATCACCGTAAGTAATCAATTTAGCGCAAACTCGTGTATAGCTTCCTCCAGTATCGGCGTCGGAAGTAAGGCCCGCTACCCACCAAAGCGGTTATTAGTAATTAGATAGCTCAGCCAGCCGGCGCGATACCACGTCTCGTTGGACAGGCTGTTCCTGGCGTAGGTGTGTCTCTAGCTTTATAGTTAAGCTGGGGATGCACGTATAGACATAAGCAGAACGGTGATTCTCAAATGTCTAGATCAAGATCTAATAAAATTACCGTAGCCGATTTTTTTCCAATGGAATTTCAGTTCTAATATTCCCTAAACATGTCACTTTTTTCAGTGTCAAAAAAGGTAATTTGAATTAGGCTTTAAATTTTGAGATTCTTCGAGAAATACAGACTTTATTGGTAAAAACAATATACAATATATTGATTTAAACTTTCACGATTATAACTGATATTTTAAAGACAAACGGGTCTTAATCGCATAAACTTACGTTTAATTATATTCTGACGTTTCGGGCATGACGTTACACCCGTGGTCACAGGCAGACCTGCTGCCTAATAAAAACAATATACATTTTACACGTATAATTATTGCTTTTACATTCACAGATTTCTACAAAAACAGTGCTAACCTGGGCTATCCGAAATTAGCTTTTTAATTTTTGTTTTTTTTAAGTAGCTAAAAAAAATATTAAGGAAGCAAAAAAGAAATATGATAGGATAGGGCTCATAATTATGTGATAGGTAATTAGTAATTACTTAAGAACATATTTATATCGTCAGATCAGACACAATATTTATGTAGGTACCTAATTATAATAAGGTCGATAAATTAAACCAAGTGTGTGATATCCAATGGTGTTCTATAAACTTAAAAGTATTCATAGAATAGAATCAATAAAATGTATTAGTTATAAAGTTAAATAATAATACTCGTATTTTTATCAGTACCTATGTGTATACCGCAGTTTAATAAAATGAATAATTTAGGGGTCGGAACTATGGGTGCAAAACTTGTCAAGTGGACTTGACATAGCACATACATCTATAAAATATACATATCTACACACCCACACATTGTAAGTTGAAGATTCCGAGATAGGGAATAAAATTGGATACAGATTTTTCAATAATATTCGTATTTTTCTTGGCTGAAGTGTTCCCATATGTCAATTTAAAAATTTTGTTAAAGTTTTGCACCCATAGTTCCGACCCCGAAGTCACTCACATCATAGAAGGGTTTGCAATTCTATTGAATGTTAATTGTCCAAATTCATGTCAATATTAATTAAACCAAGAATTATCTCCCATCTGTATCCTATGGGAGTTCTGAAGACGTAGATACAACTAGATAGTCTCCAAGGATTTGTATGGTACGTTTAATTTAATCTAGCTAGACAATAACATAATAGAAAAGATTTAATTCATCACTTGATATGTCATATACAGTCACCACGTCACTTTAAATATTTTTTAACACAACGAATGCTCACATCACCTTCGAAAAAATAAATCATTATGAAAATTTATAATGTAGAGGTTTATTAGGTTTATAATTTTCAGTGCGTTTCGTTGACTATTAAGTGCAATCAGAAAGTTAAATATCTTGACGCGTTCAAATATTTTTGAACGCTACGATATAATATCTGATGGTGACTGTACCTCCCACCCACGAATGTTTTCATAGTGAGTTTGGATATAGTACAGATACGACTATCCCCGAAAAACAATAAACAATCGATATTTTTATAAACCCGGAAGCCGAAAAAGCGCAAACTTAAAAAAGCAATAGATAAAACGCGTTCAATACAAACAATCCTTTTTGGAGCGCAACTTAGCGGACAAAAAGACAATGTGTGGGCGATGGACTAGCTGCGATAACTGAGCGGGCGATAGTACCTATTCTAGGGGTGACAAAATGGATCAAATATATTTAGCAATAGAAAAAGCTTAGTCGCACAGACAGATTATATGTATAATAATCTGTTTGTGATTATGATAACAAAGACTTACTACTACAAAATGAAATCATCACAGTTTATACAATAATACCGCTAAAAGGAATGAATGAAGTGTTTATTTTGAACTTAAAGTCCATATTTAAAAGACAAACGGGTCTTAATCGCGTAAACTTACGTTTAATTATATCCTGCCGTTTCGGGCATGTCGTTACCCCCGTGGTCGCAGGCAGACTCACATCACTCCCGAAATGTCAGGATACAATTGAACGTAAGTTTACGCGATTAAGACCCGTTCGTCTTTTAAATATGAGTGATAATCGTGAAAGCTTAAAGTCTATATTTGCTTAGGTACATGTTACATATCTAAAAATAGTAGTTTCACAATTATAGGTAGTTTAAGTTACAACTTTCGCGGCAAAACAGCAAATATGGCGCTAATAGTGAAATTACTAAATAGTTCTGCTAAAACAATGCCACCGTTGCCTCCCCTTGGACCAGCACCTAGCCTTATTATAATGTAATAAGAATAAAAAGCGGATACATATCTTTGTAGCTAACTGTATACCTAGTAAAATATCGACAACCCTAACGCCGCTATGATTCAGTGATAAAATAAGCGCTGTAAAATCGCGGCGCGCTAGGAAATTGATATGGCATTGTGGGTACGTCGCGGCGCACGGGTTAAACGCGACACAAATTTAGTAGCAAATCCGAATGGTTTCCTTGACATAATGTGATTAATGTGACACATCATCACATCATCAGCCTTGTATTAGTCCACTGCTGGACGTAGACCTCTCCTATTAACTATGCGTATAGACGCATTAGGAGGTAAATGCCCGTAATCACCACGCTGGGCAAGCGGATTAGCGATCGCAGTAATGTGTTCATTATGATGACGCTATGTCCATCTTTTATCAAAGAATGGTCAGCGACACTTCAATCCCTCTGTCGTCATCTTACGACACTCGTAGACATTTCCCATGTCACATTTTACTTTTAGTATTATAAATAACTTATGGTGTCCTCCTTAGCTAAGTCGGCTATGACCCTGCCTGCAAACCTGAAAGTCTTGGGTTCGAATTATGGTGAGGGTTATGTGTTTTTCAGTTATTACCTATAGTGATACGTTAAACAACGTAATTAGCAAAACAAATATATGTACCTAGTAACTACTCAGTAATCACCACTAACTAGCCGCACATTTTGATAGTAACGTAAAAAATATAAATCGCATTTTAAAATTAACAAGACCATCCAACATTTTCACGCTCATGGCAAAGTCGGCGTGAAATATAGTAGGGCGGGCGGGCGTTATCACATCCGCCCAGCTACGCTGATAAGATGGCAACTATGTTCACGTGGTGGTGAACGAGTAGCTGTGAAGGTGTCATTAGTTATTTAAATGAAGGGTGTGTTTACATTATATGGACTTGTCATTAGAGTTTTTGTTTATTGCTATAAAACAATAAAGTTAAATTTATTACTTATAACGAATGCGTTGTGTTATTGTTGTAGTGTGATTATTAATAATTAAATACCTATTACTATATCGGCCTCAAACATAATAGTGATTCGAGTTTGAGATATGTATTATACAGGGTGGTTAGTGAGTAATAACCCCACAAACTTGAGAGGTGTATTCCTGGCCACATTTTGAGACTATAATGTCCAGTGATCGGTTTTTTGGATTCTCCCTGCGGGTCTCCTATAGTAACTTGAAAAATAAACTTTAATATTATTGCCATGTTTCTCTTTCATAAAATATGTTCTTGTGTGTATAATATAATAGTGTTAAATAAAATTTTATAGTCACACCCGTCATTTTTTTATACGCGAAATCCTGCTGGGGGGAATACAAAAAAACCGATCACTGATAATGTCATATGAACTTTTCTTGATTCGGCTTAATTTAAGACATAATGACATGTTTTTCAAAAAACTATTTTCATCATAAGTCACTGATAGATGCCTGCACGATTAAAATTCTTACACTAATAGTTTTCATCTTGACATAATCACTGACGAAAGTTAGAGAAAATGACAAAAATAATCAGAAAATTTTTCATCTAAAAAATATATTTTGAAGCATTAAAAAAAAATCCCCTACAATTTATTACTTGCCATGTATAAAAAAATTCAAAACATCACAAAAAATAATTTAAAAATATTTTTTTTTTGTCCGTAAATGACATAATATATGTCCCATAATATTTTTTACTTCTTTTGACTTCAAAAATGCATTGGTAAAGTCTGTCGGTATACTTGTTCCCACCCTGTATAGATATGTGATACAGATGTAGTACACAATCTTTTTTCTTTGTGTTTTCACGGATACATCCGAATCAACCTGTCTGTCTCGATTAAGTTGACTGTGACAGCAATATGACTTCGGAAGTTTCAGTGAAAAGTCAAAGGAAAAAGATTTAGCACTACATCTGTATCACATATCTATAACTATATAATATAATACATATATCAAACTCAAATCACTATTATATTTGAGGCTGATATAGTAATACGTATTTAATTAGACACTACAACAATAACACAACGCATTAGTTACAACATCTGTACTTCGTTAATAAACAAGTGCATTTTTCATATGTTTTTTTAATAACTGTGTAGATTATGGAGATCATATTAATAATCATAAATTTATAATAAAAAAACTACGCTTTCAAAAATTCACAGACCGCCGATAAAAGCTGAACTAACAAAAAGTTCTAATTCATAACAGTAGCGCTGTAAATTCGCACACGTCGTTTAAAGAGCCTGGGCGGGCGGCGATAGCCGGGCGGGCGATAGCTGGGCGGCGCTGATAACGAGACGGTGGCCTTTAGTTCCTGGTAGAACTAAATGGTTACTTATAAAATAATGATTTTGAACTATAAAGCTTGGCTTTGGTTTGGCATGTAATGTAGCAATCAGTATTAATAAGAAAACTAAAAAAACCTAACAAATCATGCATTATTTATATGGACTTTAATTACAATTATTACTCACCTAAGTTATGTCTAAAATTGCTCTTCATATTTCGATCCATTAACACATATCCTTTTCCACATTGTTGTTCTTAAATTTAGTCTTCAGTTCCATTTTTTTAAGGTTTTCTTTCTTAATAATATTTACAAACTGGCTTATCTTGAGTGGGTTTCAAAAATATTCATTAATGCTTTAAATAATTATGGTTTAGGAAATAGTTACAAAAAAATCACGTGAAACTAATAAAAATAATAATGGATCAATAAGGTAATTAAAAGATACAATTATCGAGACTATTTTTCAAGTACATAACTTTCAAATTCTATCGTACATTAAACCACAGACAAATAACGATAAATCTCGAGTCAAATCGCAAACAACTAAAAAGATCCCAATACATAGTTAAACCTGACATATCACAACATAACTCGGGCGGGTAATTCATAATATTTTAAAGAGAAGGCGCCTGGGCGGGCGGATAGCGATACGGCTGGGCGGCGCTGATAACAGTGCATCTGCGAGACGCATGCCGCAGGGATGCCACACTTTATTTATTCGTAGCTTAGGAAAGGGGAATAGAATTTGAATGATTGACTTTCAGTTTAGTTTTTTGATTCGTTAATTACTTTTAGCTACTAGATACTTCTATCATACCGGCTACACAAATGCCGTGTATTAAATTTTTTTGGGAAATTGGGTATGAATAGTCATCTGAAAATGCCCTTAATACTCCATATACTTTGTTTTTATTTATCATTAATATATATACAGGGTGTTTTTTTTTCGACCGTTCAAATTCTACGTAGTGAATGTGTAGGTCATACTGACCAACTTTTACTAAGTCGAAATCGCGAAAAAAAAATCAGCTGTTTCATACATTTCGGCCGGCGTAATGCCGCCAATTTGTATGAAACAGCTGATTTTTTTTTCGCGATTTCGACGTTGTCCCCATAGTAAAAGTTGGTGAGTATGACCTACACATTCACTACGTAGAATTTGAACGGTCGAAAAAAAAACACCCTGTATATATAAATGATTATTTTTAATCGTCAGCCTCCGTAGCCTAGTTGGTACTGGTATAGTCAGTAGTGACCCTATGAAGTTGGAGGTTCTAGGTTCGAATCCCGGCGAGGGTAATATTTGTGTATTTATTTATCACAAATATTGATCCTTGATCGTGACTGTCTTTGTATTTTAGTACCTATGTGTATCTATCAATTACATATATCGTCGCTTACGAGTATAACCCACATCACAAGCCTTAATTGAGCTTACCGTGGGACAAGGTTGATTTGTGTAAGATGACCCAATATTAATTAATAAACGTCACCTAACTTAACAAAACACTAAGTATTGTTTGTCCCTTTCGGTCTTACCAACATGTCCATAAGAGTGAAGTTTATAAATATTGTGAAAATCGTGAAATTTAAAATGAGTAATTGAACGTTTGTCAACCCTAGGGCGGGCGGTTATCGTTCGCTGCCACCCGCTCTATCGCGGCGGCACCAAATATTGTATCTCCAGGGTTTTGTCTCGGCGACACTCGGAATTGATATTGTGTGAGTAGGACCGGCTATGTGCTTCTAATATATTGTCACATATATGGCTGGAGATATTTTTTTTAAACTGCCGGCGGAATGTATGTTCACGTTTATCTTTAAAACGTATAATAACCGGCCAGAGCATGTCGGGTTATGCTCAGTGTAGGCTTCCGTAGTTAATCAAAAACGCCTGAGGGCCATTTCTCAAAAGCTTGTAACTTGTGATACAAGTGGAAGTCTCTTATTGACACTATTAATTAGATAAGGACTTCCGCTTGTATTACAAGTTACAAGCTTTCGAGAAATGGGCTCCTGGTCCGAGTATATTCGTAATAGTTTCATTTTAACCTCCAGCCACCCAGAGGCCTATAAAAAGGTCTCCTCAAACAAAAGAATGTATATTCTATTTCCTACACTATGAATTCAAAATTCATTGGAAATATTACTATTTTACATATTTTTTTTACCCACGGATCAAAAGTTAGAGGGAGGGACACAATTATTTTATACTGGCGCCAAAATTAGATTTTTTAACCGACTTCAAAAAAAGGAGGAGGTTCTCAATTCGACTGAATGTTTTGTTGTTGTATGTATTTGTTCTTGTTGTGTATGTCCGTGAATCGTGATTATTTTGTGATCGAACGTGTATAAGTTGGGGTCTGATACCCAGGGATCTTGGAGAAATCGAGGGACCTCTTCAAATGTTAAGGTACATGTATGGCGCTCTTGGTAATTTTCATTCATTTACAAGAATTTTCATTCAGAATGTAGGATTTGATGATAAGAAACCAATGATGGAAACCACAGATGACAGAATATTGGAGAAATCGGTTGAAGTGGGTTGTTTTTAAATTTTTTATTTGATTATTATTATCAAACACGGTTCGGGCTCACAGTTTGGGTAAAAATCTGCGTCCCATTCCTGTTTCAATAAAAGCCTACATAATGGTACACACTGTATATTTTGTCCCTGCTAGTGTCCGCTACTCAGTAATAATCAGGGCCACATCAAATTGAAAGTTGCATGTTCTACAATATACAGAACACGTTGTAAAGCGGGCCTGGCCGCCACCGATAACGATACAAGCGCGCTTTGAAAAATAAAAACAAATCAAACACAACTATAGAAGTGCAGACATGGGTGTGGGTACAATCTCACGAAAACATAAAGAATTTGCAATTTAATCAAATGCTGAAAATGTTTTGCCTTCATAGCTTTATAGACTTTTTTTCTGATGAATTAGTCGCGATTTCAGGAAGTGCAAGGGGAAAATTACAGCTGTCACCTAAACCCTTTATCAAACACAGTTCGGTCTCAAAGACAACCTCGTAACACTATATTTTTGTATTTTTTTTTGTACTTTATATAGATTTGTTTTAGGCTTCCTCGCATTAACTTACTTTTTATAAAAGAAAGAAAAGATAAGGTAAAATAACCAGTGCTCGACGCTGTCATCGAACTTAATATGTCGAATTATAGTGTAGCGTCAAATATTGGTACTTTATCCTCTGCCCGCTCAGAGGCCAATAAAAAGGTCTGCTCAAACAAAATAAATCTATTCTATTTGCTACACTATGAATTCAAAATTCATCGGAAAATTTTATTGTCTGGGCGACAGGATTTAATTAATAGGTTAATTTCGCTACAATTAACGTAATTGGGTCAGTCACTTTAATTTTTGTTGTTAATCTGTCATGTCACCCAGGGGACTACAATTGAATAGTTTACTCGAAAAAGTACCTTGAAAATTCTATTATCGTGAGTAGTAGATGACCCACCTTGGAAGCGCCACATAACTGTCAAAAAATGCGGAGTATCACCAATTTAAATGCCATTAAACTGTGATTTCCAAAGAACGTAACCATGGCAACGACTGACAAAAAAAGTAATTCACCCAATTCTTCAAATCAAACAACAAATCTGTCATAAGTAGTCATCCGGCGGTATCCGTACTTCAATCTCTATGCCCAGTTTTTGCACACAGTACCGACTTATCCGAAGTCTGGTATTTGCGCCGTTATCAGTCCCGCCCAGCTATCTGCGCCAACTTTTACAACCTGTGATTCGCGCCTGGACCTTTTTAAACTTCCATTATTCTTCTAAATACACATTCTCACTTTATTCTGCTACGTTTTGCTGTAATGATGGAAAAAGCGTTTTTGTGTTTTTTTTGTGTTATACATATACATAGAAATATTTTTAAATTAGACT
>JALPQI010003749.1:0-74317 GCA_025490895.1 Thaumatotibia leucotreta | reverse complement strand
CCGCGATTAGAAAGGGATTTGAAAGTACTGTTGACACAACAGTGTATAAGTCAATCCAAGATATATTCATAGTTATATTCATATATTCTTTGTTTAAGTGCAGAGACTTACAGAAAATATATTAATTAATCACTCAGTACATCTATAAACAATTTTTTTCTTGGTAAATGTTGTGTTATTTGTTGTGTCAACAGTACTTTCGAATCCCCTTCTGATTCCGGTTTGATAATAACTATTAGGTTTGGTAGCTCCAGAAGTATTTTCGATCCACCTTAAATAGGGTGGATACATACATCTATTTCATTATTTTTTTTACGTAGGTACATATAAACCTGTAAGGTATATAAAAATGTACATTTTATACCTACTAAGTTAGGTACAGTCAAAGACAAAATAAGGTGTACACAAAAATGTTCAAAAATATGTCCCACTCTAATTCTGTGTAATAAGAACGTCGTAACATATTTATGAGCGGATTCTTTCGATACTTCTTTTTGCACTTGACTGTACATAGAGCTGAACAAGAATATACTTTCCACCTACTGTCCAATTCATTTCTTAGTCACTAATTTTAATAATTAAGCATTTTAGCACCTTATTCTCATCACTAACCAGATTAACTCAGTGTTTAAATACATCCATACAAAAATGTATGGGTAATAAATCATATTCAACATTTTTATTTTTTATTCAAATAAATTTCTCAGCATAACAGTAAAAACCAAGGCAGTGCGAAACTGCGAATTAAAATTTTACATATCAAATAATATTTCATAACTACTTTTTGGACGAAGGCGTAACGACGTGGCTCCGTCCGTCGTCGTCTGATCTGACGTAGGTTTCATAGTTTGTTACAGGGATTGGATACCGGTTTTTTCTCCATACAAAAGAATGGTTCGAATTCCGTTCTGTTTCGTTCTTGAGTATATATATTTTTTGTTAATTCGAAAATACGGTGTATATAATTACATAAAATGTTGAGTACAGTCAAAGACAAAATAAGGTGTACACAAAAATGTTCAAGAAGATGTCCCACTGCACTCCAATTCTATGTGATACGAACGTCGTAACATATTTATGAGCGGATTCTTTCGATATTTATTTTTGCACTTGACTATACTACGTAAAAACTGTAAAATATTGAGCGATTTCGAGGTTTTTCTAAAAAACCGGTTCTAATCCCTGGACTTTGTCATATTATTTTTGTTATTTTTTTTATTCACAGAAATGATATTAATATCAATAAACAAAGAGGTGTGACCTTATAGCAGACGCTATGGGCCCTATGGTGACTTGAAATCAACAAATTTTCATTTTATGTTTATTTTTTTTAAATACTTTAATAACACCAATTATATTTCTCAGAGTAAGCTGCCTACTATTATAATATTACTAAACTCTTAACCCCATATTCATAAACGTTTGTTAACTTAACAAGCCGCTAATAATTGTTTGTCCCTTTTGCTCTTATGGACACATTGTTAAGACCGAAAAGGACAAACAATTATTAGCGGCTTGTAAGTTAACAAATGTTTATGAAAAAGGGGGTTACTTTGTACTTGAATTTTAACCTGAAAGTATCCTAAAGTACTAACTTTCATGCTAATATGATTTATTACCCAAATATTTTGTATGTACGTATCTAAACACTTCAGGACTAAAACTAAAATGGGTATAAAAACAAAAGTGAACACACTTCTAACAACACTGCATCAAGGTGTCCACTCACGATGAGATCCTCCTCCCTGATCTTTCCGGAGTTCTTGCTGGCTGCTTTGAATGTGTTCCCGACATACTTCTGCTCTTCTTTGGTGAGCAAACCACATTGTGATGCTAACTTTTTACTTGTGTTGCCCATTCTGAAATAAAATACATGTTTAATACCAAAATATTTTTTTCATAGTCTTAGTAATCTTAATAGTATGCATACTTAAAAGTCACATCTGTAACCATGGATATGCATCAAATAAAAATTCAAATAAATGAAATTGAAAAGTCAGTAAATCTACTAATTAGTTGTCTTTACACTTTATTCAAAATTGTATAACATTGTTTTCAGTGCAGATAGTGCATTTTTACGGACTACTACGCGAAGTGGTTCATTTCTTGTCAGGTCGAAATCTTGGAGGGCTATCTGTACTGAAAAATGTTGAACAGGTGCAAATAGGAAATTTGTAACTCAAGTTGATTTAAACCGCTCCCTTCGGTTGGGTTTTAATTTATCACCGCTTGTTTCAAACTTATCACACTTGTATTGCAATGGACTATTATACTCAAGTTAGGTAAGTGAAACAGAAGGGCAACTGAAACGCTCCATAAATGTACTATGTGTGAATTCATTCAACCATAATACCTATACTATAATTGATTCAATGCAAAATGCTTGTCTGTTGAGCCAGTTGTCCAAAACAACTCACAACCCTTATTTAACTAAAAAACTAAGCATGTTAATCTTCTACATATATTTCCCACTGTTAAGGGCACATCTCCTCATAGATTACTAATGTAAATTTAGGATTTAAACATAAATATGTAAAGTGAAATAAATATATATGTATGGTAGTTCCGAAAGTAAAGTAATTCCAGAAATCACAGGAAGATTACTTGTAATTACATACATTGTCTTAAATTTCTCCTTTCAATATTATCCAGCATTTTTTGTCATTTGGAATTACCCTAGTACACCTTAACAACAAACTAATTAGTTATCCTTAAAGCAATGCAATGCATAACAATTAATCTTTGAGGAAATTAGCATGAAAACAAATAGTAATTATGAAACAATAAAAAAAAAGAGCAGCAACTGAAACTTAAAACGATTATGCATTTTTTTTTTCAGTACAACAGTGAACCCATTTACATAGTAAGTGCGCACAAAAGTATTTAATTCTTACAACTGGAAAAAGGAATAATATTGTAAAAATGTTTCATGTTTTCTATGAATTTAATTGAAGAGTAGGGAAATAACTATGGCCCATTGTCTAATTTCACACCTATAAAAGAAAATCCGTTTCATAATATCAAAAGGCACTTGCTAATAATGCTAATGCATGGTCACGAGACTCGCGAGTTGTATCCTTGACCGTACACCTGACTAGTGTTCATAATAGTTAAGTAAGCCTGTGGCCTTAGCTTTCCGTAAGAAAACCCTGTGCTTACACTAATTTACAAACGTTAACTGACTATCTGGAGCCACTTAATGAATAAAACCGGGCCAAAATGTAGTTAAAAACATTACCTTTTCACAACAACAAAACGGTGTAATCATTTACAATATATAAACACTATTTTAAACACTTAAATCACAGATTAATACATTTATGGCACAAATAGCACATCAATCATTATCAATTAAAAACAAAATACACAATAAAATACGTATTTATCTCATATCGCTGCTAAAACTAGTGGAAATCAATAATGTTTTCCTATTAGAATTAGGTATGTCGATTATGTATTTTTTAAACGTCATCTACCTGTCAAAATGTTTTTTTTCTTTCAATGCATATACTATACGCTATACAGCCACGCGCGACAACTTGCGTCAAACGACACGTCACATCGACTGCCGTGGAGTACAATGCCGCCTTCTTATCGCAATAACTTTTTGGGCGCTGGAAATAACCCACCGTTCCACAATGTACGTATACAATGTAAATATTTGTCTAAACAGTTGTTAGGGCTTCTTACAGCTCCGCCATGAAAATAAATATATCATAATGAATGTGTAAACATCTTGTGCGGATGCACAAAACTTTGATTTACTAAGCAGACAAGCTTAATTTCATGAATGAATATCTAATCTCTGCGCATATTTCTGCCGAAGCTGCCGAAAGCTTCCGTAATTTATTTTTTACCCACCAATTATTAAAATGTTGTATTATAAGTACCTAGAGTTAATGTTGGTCAGCAAAACATTCTTAGGCGAACGAAAGACCGACGTACACCACACCGCGTGACCTATAGGCACTGACAGGTACCCTCCTTTTTTGTTATTTCTACGCATAATGTTACTCTTAAATATTCACGCCCAGCCACTCATTCTGCTGGCTGTATTGATAAAGTACAAGAACAGCCAGCTTCTCTTTCCAGTACATACCTTACGTACTTCGCAGATCAAACGATAACGAACGTTTAGTAAAAAACGTCCCACTTTGTTGGCCTTTTACGACCTTTATACGAATTAATAGTACATTGTCCATCTAGGGAGGTAAGTAGGGTATTACTGAATGAGTGTTAGGCGGGACGCCGTAGGCGGAGGGTTTTAAATAATTCTAGTTAGTATGCTTCTTACCGACCGTGATGCATACCTACAATATTTTTCATTACACTTGCGGACGAAAAAATAAGTTATAAGACGAAATATATTTCAATCCCCATTATATTTTTTTAAATTTCCTAGGGAATTTCACTCTTCTATTACTCCCACGATGCATGCAGGCAATGGCGCTCTTAGAAAGCAAGTGTGATGAAAATGGGACGTTTTCAATAAATATGTTAGTGTGAGATTTTCTCACTGAAATGAGAGACATACGTTACTATTTATGGTTTAACACAGTATATTAAAAATGTTCACATGATGGGTAACAAAATTCATAAAATACCTTCCTATTTACATGTATGACAGTATGGTCCAAATATTCAATGCTATGGACACAAGTGTGATAACGCTGTACAACCTAACAACTGTTTTGACTGTTCGTTGCTCAGTTTGGTTGGCAATATATCTGTGCAATAATATCAATAAGTGTATTTGCGGTGGAATGCTTAATCCAGTAGAAATGGCTTTTGCCCATGGACAGATTTCGGTGGGTATAAAGTCACCGACCAGAATTATGAAAAACACAAGCAGGCTTAATCTAAAAGCACGTGCTTCATTTTTGAAAAAAGCATTACCGACCATGTTACTCCAGTTTACTATACAAAATATTCGGACACATTCCATAAAATTGGTCAACCATGGTAAATATATCATTATTATATGTAGTCATGCAGTAAAGTGGGCATAAGATTTATTTAACGTCTTGTGTAGTTTTTAAAGGTATTCCTTATAATTTGTTACCCTTTCTTCTAGTGGCATTTAATCGATACGTTGTCCATGCGTACAAACATCTAGTTCTTCCAAGAAATTACGTTAAGTTTTAAATATTCCTATATTTTCTCAGTATCGCCAATGTCTTCGTTATTATCGCTTATTCTCCAGTTGTTTCCAGTATTAGCGTCACGTATCAAAGTATAAAGCGTCATGCCAGTGAACATTAAAGTCATTGAACTACTACACACAATAAATAAAAAGATCATAAGGCTTAATTTTATCGCATGCGATTCGTTTTCTCTAAAAACTGTGCGTCCGATTATACGACTCCAATGGAAAAGACATGCCATCTGCACGAACCAGAGAAAAGTCTCCATCCATTTCAGCATCCTGCTGTTAAACTTCCGTTACTGTGCTTAAATTTACTTCGTACATTCGTTGTTTAGTGTCATACCTGTCTTTATATGAAAATTAGATGTTTTATACTATAAAATTGGGCTCGTCTAGTCTGAAATTGCTTCTTGGTTTAATCATTACTGTTTTAGTTGCAAAGCTGCGTTTTATCAATGTATAGAGGGACCAGGCCGTAGACAGCAACGTGATAAAAGTGTATCCTCTACAAGCATTAATTATGTTTTTGTTTTGAACATGGGCTTTATGTATAGCCTTGTTCATTATAACGAGCATGTGCATTTGGGGAGGAATGCTCAATGCGGTCATCAGAAGCTTAATTCTTGGAAACAGAAAGCCAGGGATTACGCCACCGATAATAATGAAGCCAAATATTCCGGCGCTTAAGCGGATACTTTGATATGTGTCTTTAGGATATACCGTATGTCCAATTATGTAACTCCAATGAGCCAAGCAGCCCATACGAATAATGAAAATGAAATTAAAAGCTAAGGCACATAATAATACTAGGACCATTTTGGTTTATTTTTTTACTTTGTCGATGACAAAACATAGCGAAGTAATGTTTATTCCTCATATTTTCCACTTGATAATTTTAGGGAATATTATTGTGTATCATTAAGCATATAATTTAGGAAATAAAGCATTTTTTCATGATTTTAATTACCTTTTTATGACATTTTGTCACAATTCATAATAAGATAAACTCTAGCACCTTAGCTGGACAGATAATGTCAAGGTCGCGTTTTATAAAGTTATAATTTACAATTTTGCTGTTTGTCTCACTTTCTAGCCAATACGTTGGTGAGGCAAACAGCAAAATTGTAAAATATATAACTTTATAAAACGCGACCCAGATACATATTTTTTATTTTATTATTGAACGTATTCCACGTATTCGTATATTTTTGTGATCGCATCTTTATTGAATTAATGTTGCCAGATATAAATACGTGGTACAAAAGTAGTTTATATAATTGCGTAAAAAATGCGTTTTTTTAAAAGAAGTATTTACTTCTGACAATTATATCATTCATAATTAGCGCTTGCCTATTAATAGCGCCTTTCAAATCAGCCCAGTGTACGTTGACTGTAAGTCAATCTGTCTGAAGGGATGCCCTTATTGTATTTAAACTATCGTGTTGTGAGACATAATACTTGCCTTCATACCTTTGAGGATCCTCGGACCTAAAAGGAATAAAGGAATCTCGTGATTTTGCTCATATTATGTACAGCCTTAAGAAGGTAGTGTAAAAACATCTACTTCAAGGTATTACTATCTCAAATTAAACCAACTTCTTCACCTTGTTTTACTTTTGGCTTATATTTTTCTGAATGTATTTAAATTAAAGGAGTTTTTTTTAGATCAGTGAGTTAAAAATCTTACGGATTTCATAAACACATAATTTATTTTTCATAATTTAATGACACATAACTCGGAAAACAAGCGAATGAATAAGATAAGCTATTTGGTATCTATTTATTGCGAAAAGTTCTGTTGCATGTGAGTCTGTAGAGCCCTCGAGCTGGTAGAAAATAAAAAATGGTCTAGCAACATTTCAAACGTCAAATTTAATTTTTGTCTTTATCTGTGACATGCATGACTTGAAAAATATTGGGGTCGGCATTGTCGTGTAATATTCATTCTTGTTATTATTGTCTAGTAAATCTTAGGTGTTGATGAGCGCCTGAAATAAAGACACCATGACGCTCACCAAAATGGAAGTGGACCCCGCTAAGGGCGAGGGATTCCGCCCATACTACATCACAAAGATTGAAGAGTTGCAATTAGTCGTGGCCGAGAAGTCTCAAAATCTCCGGCGTCTACAAGCTCAGAGGAATGAACTGAACGCCAAAGTACGTATGCTGAGGGAGGAACTGCAGCTACTCCAGGAACAAGGTTCGTACGTCGGTGAAGTCGTCAAGCCGATGGACAAAAAGAAAGTGCTGGTAAAAGTCCATCCAGAAGGCAAGTTTGTCGTAGATTTAGACAAAAATGTGGACATCAACGATGTCACCGCCAACTGCCGCGTCGCACTCCGCAACGAAAGCTATACTCTTCATAAGATCTTGCCTAATAAAGTAGACCCTCTGGTCTCCCTTATGATGGTTGAGAAAGTTCCTGATTCGACCTACGAGATGGTGGGAGGTCTGGATAAGCAAATCAAGGAGATCAAGGAGGTCATTGAACTGCCTGTCAAGCATCCAGAGTTGTTTGATGCCCTAGGTATTGCTCAGCCTAAAGGAGTGCTTTTGTATGGGCCTCCTGGTACTGGAAAGACCTTGTTGGCGCGTGCTGTGGCTCACCACACCGAATGTACTTTCATCCGTGTGTCTGGTTCTGAGCTGGTACAGAAATTCATCGGAGAAGGAAGTCGCATGGTGCGAGAACTCTTCGTAATGGCTAGAGAGCATGCTCCATCTATAATTTTCATGGACGAGATTGATTCTATCGGTTCATCTCGTATTGAGTCTGGTAGTGGTGGTGACTCTGAAGTCCAGCGTACTATGCTGGAGCTGCTGAACCAGCTTGATGGTTTTGAGGCAACAAAGAACATCAAAGTCATCATGGCCACTAACAGGATTGACATCCTTGACCCTGCTTTGCTCCGACCCGGTCGTATTGACAGGAAGATTGAGTTCCCTCCACCAAATGAAGAGGCCCGCTTGGACATCTTGAAGATCCACTCCCGTAAGATGAATTTAACTAGAGGTATTAATCTCCGTAAGATTGCAGAGCTGATGCCTGGTGCATCAGGTGCGGAGGTGAAGGGAGTGTGTACTGAAGCAGGCATGTATGCCCTTCGCGAGCGTAGAGTACATGTCACTCAGGAGGACTTTGAGATGGCCGTGGCAAAGGTCATGCAGAAGGATTCGGAGAAGAATATGTCTATTAAGAAATTGTGGAAGTAATGTGTGCTTTATTATTGTCGTGTCTAGCAAATAAATTTATATTGTAATCAATGTTGTTTCAATCATAGTAGTCATATTACAACCTCAGAAATATAAAGTAGGAAATAGATTGTCCTATTATATTAAATCTAGTTAAAAAAATTGATTTGTAACTAATCTGAACTGAACTAGCTTACATTGTCTTGACAATAAAAGTCATGTTTGCATACAAAAATTTTATTCATTCAATTAATGGCAAATACTAGAGATAAGTAGGTAAATAATTATTAAAACTTGATAATTACTCACAGAATTACAATATTTAAAAAAATATTAATTACAAACATTTTATTACCATGCAACATTACTAACATAACTCCCAAGGGATTAGTTGATGTGTATTTTATGTCACAAGTCGAGAAAACCAATTAGGTTCGAAGTTCATATATAAATCAATCCAAAAAGTATTATTGTAAAAATATATTAATTTTATGAACATATAAAATTAATTTAGCAAATTTACACAAGATTCTTACTAATCTTAATATTAGTGTAATTTAAATTTGGCCTTATACTACCATATTGGATTTTTAAATAAGGAAATAGCTTCCTTGGTAATAATCTTCACCTCGGAACACTTACAATCAACGAAATTAGAACCGGAAACAATTTCAGATTGTTAAAAATCTCTAGCTGATTAATATCTACTTGTTACTTTGACACAGTTCTATATGCTTAGCACAGGATTGGCGCGACAGTATCTCGCTGCGAGATAGACTACCCGTCCCTCTTTTGTTGATATAGCTAGTAAAGGACGGGAGATCTCGCGGCGACATACTGTCGCACTAATCATGTGCTAAGCCTACTTGAGTAGCCTAGAGTTCCAATTTGTCGATTGTACAGCGTCAGTCGTCATTGCCAGTGACGATTGTCTATGTGTGCGTAAGGAACGGTGGGTTAGATGTATAACACGTAAGTTAAGAGATTCATATAATTGATATAATAAATCCAACACCTGACTCCTCACACAAACAGAAGGCCGAGTGTAGGTAATAACACTAATAACTTATAAATAACGTCTTGATCGCGTTTACGTTGTCATCGTCATTTGTATGAAATTGACGATGAAACCGTAAACGCGATCGAGACGTTTTTTATAAGTTATTACCTACACTCGGCCTTCTGTACCTTCATAGACACTACTCTTCAACATTGATAAGGTTGTTATCATCCTTGAGATCCATATCAGATTCTGTATCAGATTCTTCTCTCGGCCGTGGTATCTCAAACGACAACCCAGCAGTGCCCTGAAGAAAAATATACGCATTAAACTTTAAAGTATTGTAATTTGACACACTCACGTAATGCCTATAGCGATACGACGACACGACAGCCTGAGCCAAGTCATGGTCAAAAGGCATATAAAAAAAGTGGACTTTGATATATCCACGCCTCAGCTAAAAGCTGCCGGTGCATTAATAAATAATTATAAATGTATGAAACCTACTTGGTCACAGTGGCCCGATGCCACATAAAACTTTGCAGTGGCATCGGGCCATGTTATTTGAAATGAAGTATACCTACACATCAGTTTAGGGTAGCCACGATCTACTAATGCGATTCAGTTTAGGACCTAAACTGAATCGCATTTAAGAAGTCATGGTAGCTCCCAGGTGAACAGGAATCACAGCCAACCACACTAATTACCATGCCATTTTTATCCTCGTCCTGCCCCCATACTAAGTTTGAGCTATTGAAATTGAAACCTAATGAAGTTGAAAATATAGTCTCTTTTCTTTTGTTCTAAAAAATCGAATATGTCCTTTATAATTCACATTGGGCAGGACGAGGAGGATAAGTGCGCGCAAGCGTCGCAATCCAGTCGCAAAACGTGCCTGTTTGACCGACCCTTATCTCTAAAACGTTAGGTCTTAGCACACTTACAATGGGTCGATTACGCCTAAGCGATGACTGCCAAGCATTTCTAACAAACTGCAGTGGGTTCACAAACTCGTGACGCGCGCCGCTACCGCTGTGGAAAATAAAAACAATCCAAAAGCTTGAATCAGTTTTAAAAATATCTAACAATCGTCACCGAATTTATGACAAAATAAGATTTTTTCCTAACTAGTGCGAAAAAACGAACTTTCCGCACGCATCGCGCGCGGTAATTTCTCTTTTTGACGGACTTGTTATGAAAAAAGTCGTCCCTTACACGTGCAAAAACTTTTTACAACTCGGGTGATTGTCGTCCTCGTTTCACTCAGGCTCCAACTTTCACCCTCGCCGAAAAAAAGTTTTACCGCACTAGTTAGGAAATGTACTATTAAAGACAAAACCACTGGCTCTGATTTTGCATGACTCGCATTACACCGGACCGGATCACACTTATGTAAGCCTAACATGATACCTTCTATAGTAGTATTTGATCTGTGGCTATAGTGAAGGTTCGATCGAACCACTTGCACGGTCTAATATGAGAGATCTATAACCATTGAAACTACGCAAGGTACAGCGGCCCTACCGCGAAAATCGAAATTCGTAAATTTCGAGGATTTGTCTCGCACTCTAATTTGAGTAACAGAGAAAAATCCTCAAAATTTACGAATTTCGATTTTCGCGGTAGTAGGCCAGATGGTTACTTCCACTCACGATGACGCCCGATTTGTCCGATTTGTCAAAAATAAGCATTAATAAATAGATATATTAGGACATCTTACACAAATCGACCTAGTCCCACGGTAAGCTCAATAATTGAGCTTAATTAAAAAAGGCTTCATTAGCCGTAGGTACCATGAGTTGGAAAGTAAAGGATACGTTAGGATTTACTCGATACGTAGTGCGTTCTATCGCTCTCGCACTGACATTGGAGCGAGCGCACTTTATTTAAGTACTTATCGAGTAAAACCTAACGTTACCGATACTTGCAAAATGGTACCTACGGCTACTGTAATGAAATGACAAAACAAACCAAGCAACGCGTCTACGTGTTCGTGTATGAAACGATCTATACTAATACTTATAATTATGATTATGACGATGTTGATGTTACCTTGTAGTCGGCATATCGATGGTGGGCGTTTCTTCCAGAGATCCACTGAAAGACGGTTGGTTCTGGAATCTGACCCTGAAACGTAGTCAATAGTTAGGTATATAGGCGAAAAACATGAATTCCCGTTGCCCGTGGGCTTTTGGGACTCAAAATAAATAAATATCTTGGGACATCTTACACAAATCAACCTAATCCCACGGTAAGCTCAATTAAAGCTTGTGATATGGGTCCCAGGTGACGATTTATATAATAGATAGATACGTATAGATACTTAGATACATACACAGCCACGACCAAGGAACAAACATTTGTGATAAATAAATACACAAAGAATGCCCTCGCCGGGATTCGAACCTAGCAGGTAAATAGTAGGTTTTTTTTGTGAAAATTGTCTACCCCCCCCCCCTCCTAACCTCTGATCCGTGGGTCCAAAAAATATGTTGCTGTTGTATTCTGGCCATTTTTTTCCTCGATATCAAACGTGCCTATTTTGCGTGGTCCCAACGCTGGCCCAGTACTTGTTGGGGACTTCACATACACCTTTGAATTTCTTAGCAGGTGTATGCAGACTTCCTCACGATGTTTTCCTTCACCGTAAAGCACTTGTGAATATCAAATGATATTTCCTACATAAGTTTTTTTGAAAAACTCATTGGTACGAGCCGGGAATCAAACTCACGAACGCTGTAGCAGCCGTGCGTTTTACCCACAGAACAAAAATAACGTTTTTTTTTTCTGTTTTTGTTTTTTCTGTTTTGTGGTTTTACCGCTATAGGCCACAATCGCTCTTACCAAAAAAACATGAAAAAAAACATGAACATTGAGTTTATAGACTACCTACCTACTTTTAAAAAGTAGGTATAGGTAATTTCACCAGAGTTGAGGTGAATGGTTACACACACATCCAAATCAAGTACCTACTAAGTAATTGCAAAAAATGTAGTGAATGAATGAATGACTTGCGTCAAAATAATGAAGCAAATCCCTTGAACAAACTTTTTGGTCAATCTTACAGTTGCAATTGGGTTTACTGTCAGTACGAAAAAAGAAAACTAATTTCAAAGTCCCCGTGTGTTTACATGATATGTTGATGTGTGCGTGACCTCAACTCTCGTGGATTTTATAGGTAGGTACCTGCGTGCCTAGATGAATACTTTACTTACGGCATAGTCGGCGCTGTCCTACGGCGATACACGAAGTGATAGTAAAGGAAGATACCGACATACATGACGAAGAGTACCATCGTTATACTGATGAGGGTCACGGACACGTGGTGCTCTGAAGCGTACTCTTGTGATTGCACGCCGTTGTACAGCGGTACCTGGGTGTTTTTTTTAAATAAAAATCTCGGAACATCTTACATCACGAATCGTCCTAGTAAAAATAGGCATGTAATGTGGCTCAAATTACCAAGCGACAATATTACCTACATGAAGATAGGATACATATAGGGTAAATTGCTAGTAACTGGCCACCCTCCAGAAACTGGCTACCTTATATAAAAATGAACTCTATGTACTTATAATTAGAATCCATTTTGGAAGAGGGAGAATGATTGACATTAACATGACACATCGTTTTAAAATGAATTCTAACTATTAAGAACAAGAGGTTTTAGCGAGTTCATTTTTATATAAGGTGTCCAGTTACTGGATATTGGCCAATTACTAGCAATTTACCCTACATACCACCACGACCGCGAAACAAATATTTGCGACATATAAATGCAAAAATATTGCCTTCGCCGGGATTCGAACCCGGAACCTCCAGATTTGTAGGCAAGGTCCTCAAGTTCCCCAACTAAGCTACGGAAGCTAATAAACTGAACTGTGGAGACAACCCAAAAGGACGTCACCAATGTAATTGGAAATTTAAATTTTCTTTTCAGGGTTTATTTTGCAGTGCCTAGTACATTTTTGACAGACCATACCTACTTATACGAGGGGATAGCACCCGCCGGGATAATTTTATGCGAATATGCAGAACGGATTAAAAAAGGTCCAGAATAGTCAATCGTAGGCAATGTATAACGAAAATATTCAGCAAAAAACTCACCAAACTCTTGCCCAGCAAAGCGCATTTGCCATCCTTTGATACACTCCCATCCTCGCAAATACACTTAGGCCCAAGTTTGCCTATCACGCAAACATTGTCACACACAAAATTAGCGCATAAGTTTTCTCCTTTTGTCTGGACTGCCGGATGCCAGACCACCGCAGCTTGTATATCAGGCAGGAAGAACCCATAGCGTTTACACATTAATGGCTTATGGAAGATGCATTCAAAAAGCCTTTTTCCACCTAGGACATAAATGCTTTCGGATGCGGAAATGCTTCGGACGGAGCGTGGCCAATGGGTGTAGTTTCTGCGCCTGTAAGGACAATTTTACCTAACATTAGGCACTTGTCCCACCGCGAGTAAGCTATGAGCTATTATCGGCTATAAAAATAATCACCAAATAAAAAATAAAAAAAAACGACATCAACCGATTTCTCCAAGGTCTCATCATCACGGTTTCTCTTGAAGTCGGTTAAAATAGTACATTACGACACAAGTGCGAAAAACAGGAAATCCGAAACGAGTGGCGATGTTTTAAAACACGACCGATAGGGAGTGTTTTAAATCGACACGAGCTACGAATTTCCTCTTCCTAACTAGTGCCGAAAAGTAAACTTTGCGCACGTTTCGCGTGCGTAAATTTCTCTTTTTAAGGCACTTGTTATGAAAAAAGTCGTTCGATACACATGTAAAAACTTATTTTTAACTCGTTTTTAGTACATATAGCCCTCCGAAGTTTTGGACCTGACGTAAAATGACCCACTTCTCGCACTTCTGTACGAAAATGACTGAATGATGAATGAATTTACTTCTTTTGTCATCAAAATTGCATTGGTAAACTATTTTGCAAGTACTTACCTAACAATGGTTCCACTGTCAATAAGCCATAACCCCCCACTGCCCCCCATGATAATCCTGGGTCCATCATTACCCAGTGCAGTAATCGTGTCAGAGATATTAAAGAACTGTGGGTTTTGCCCGTCAAGTTGCACGCATGTGACGTCAGTCGCGTTCTTGGGATAGTAAACGAGGGAGTAGCAGATTCGGTGTTCCAATGAGGATACCACGAGGGAGGTGATCTGTGGAGGTAAATTTTGATTTACATTTTGACCTTTTTGCGATATTTTTAATTAAGTTGTTGCGACAATAGGTCCTGGCATTGGTCTCACCGCGAGCTACAAAGCTATGAACTATCGGCTATAAACACGAACAAAAGATACGCACTCCCGTCTAACTAAAAGAGACATGGCGATACTCGCCCGGCGGTGATAGCTGATAGCTGGGCGAGTATCGCCGTGTCTTATTTTATATTTTTTTTTATATTTTTTATTAGTAGTATACCTATAATATTTTGAGCACACATATGGGTTAAAAAAACAGTTCTAGGTACATACGTGGAAACCCCAAAATGTATTGTTTTTTGTTTCTGCTTTTGTGTAAAAATGTTAATTCGGTTTACAGAATAACGTCTCTATCAAGTTTCAAAGTTCTGAAAAAAGTGACTGTGTCATAGGACGGACAGACAGACAGACAGACGACGAATCTATGACGGTTCCATTTTTTGCCGTTTGGCGGTGGAACCCAAAAAAAGTAACCGAACAAAAATAAAAATATATTAACACTTTAACTGCGAACGAGTGCTACGCGCTACGCTCGTAGCCGATCCCGTGATTTTTCCGCTTTGTAACGAAAATGGACCTCCCACAGAGAACTCCTCTCGGGAGTTCCCCGCGCTGAAAGTGTTAATAGTTAAAAACTGAAATTGGTCCTTACCGTTCCATTAGTAGGCAGATCTTTCACTTTAGCACATCTTTTCTTCTCGAAGTTGCACACTTTAATGCTGGGCTCCGTGGAATTATCCACAAAGTATACGTTCCCTGTCACCCAGTCCACGCGCATCTGAAGAATGGTGACAATTAAATAAACATAACTTGGTATATATAGGTGGCTTTTGATGGTCCCATTGGTCCCGTTTTATCCATTTATCGGGATACGCTTCCCTTTCGCACTTGCATACTTGTTACGCTTGGCAACGCCAATAAAGGATAAGACGAGGTACCATCATAAGCCTACAGATTTGTTGGGCTACGGTAATAGCTTATTACTATATCAGGCGGGTCGTATGCCTGAAAATTATATTTTGGACTGCACTGACTGGTATATTGGCACTGCAGGTTCAACGCCGAAGACCGATATAGGTATAAGTCACGGCTCACAGAGCAATACCTGACTTAACATGCCCGTGCGTAAAGTACAAATGCGATCCACTCAGGCCTTACACCAACTTATACTACTTATATAGATGAAGTAATACATTACTATAGAGGACGGGAAACGAAGGGTTACAGGCCAAGTAGATATATCTGGCCGAAGGAACTGAGGCCAGATAGGGATACGCGGCCTGTAACCCTGTTTCTCGCCGAGATTTGTATAGTGCTTTTCTCAAACTTGCCATGAACGCCGAACCATACTATTTAATTTGTAAATAAACCAATAGTACAGTATCGTAAAACATTAAAAAAAAACATTCGCGCCAATTTTTTTTTAATCTGTTTGAGGTATCTTTTTAACTGGTGGTATATACATTAGTTCTAAGGTTTTTTTTTTTTCTGTGGCTGAATGTCAAGACCTGTTGTCACAATTTGACGTTTCAAAACAAAAGACAGTTTGTTTGCAGTCCTAGGTGTGAAATAAATACATGAAATCTCTTTACATATCATCTTAGCACATGACACCGGATATATAGTATTTCCGGGTTTAATTTAAAGTAAGTAACATCAACATTCCGTAGCAAGTTTGAGAAAATAATTATTTCTGCCCTCCAGCCGGCAAACAGCACTTTGCAGGCCGCTGCGCTAAACTAAGTTGCCGCCTGCCAGCTCCTTGAGCAGAAATCTAATATACACACCTCGGCCGTTAAATGGGAAAGCTTCGGATCACATATAGCACGTCACCCGAGAAGAAATTTCCCAATTAAACGGCCTTGGCATGTAATCTACTCATACCTTAGTAGGTCTTCCGATGTTTGAAAGAGCATTGTGACTCGTGCTGTTTCGATTCACTTCAATCAATTGTCCTGTTGCCGGTGACGTCAAATAAAACGTTTGTTTTCTGAAAATAAATGGACGAATGGATCGAGTAAGTGACAGAATGTATCTATGTGTGGATGTCAAAATGACAGTAGATACATGTTGGTATAGCACAATGATAGATGTCATTCATTTCATTCGTGCCAACTTTGGTGAATTTGCCTGTATATCCGGATGCGTGCAGTACAGGTAAATTCACCAAAGCTGTAGCTTAGCACAGGATTAGTGCGACAAATGTCGCTGCGAGATAGACTATCCATCCCTCTTTTATTCATACAGTTAGTAAAAGATGGAAAATCTATCTCGCGGCGACAAATTGACATACCCAACATGTGCTAAGCATACTGGTACGAATGGATCGAGTAAGTGGCAGATAGAATTTATGAGTGGATGTCAAAATGACAGTAGATACAGGTAGCGATAGTAGGGCCGCATGATATATGTCATTAATTTCATTCGTGCCAGAAATGGTGAATTTATCTGTGCAAACCTGTGTAGCCATAGTAAAGTGACAAGAAATAGTACATTGTGCATCAAGGGAGGTAAGTACGGAATTACTAACGAGAGTGTTAGAAGCCCGACGCCGTCAGGCGAAGGGCTTTTATGACTCGAGTTAGTATTCCGCTTACCGACCGTGATGCATACAATGTTTTTCATCACACTTGCCGACAAAAAAATAAGTTTTAAGAAATAACATTATTAAATGACGTACTGACATTTCTATTACTCCCTAGGGAATTTTACTTTTCTATTACTCCCGCTGCGCGCGCAAACAATGGCGCGCTTAGACAGCAAGTGTGATGAAATAGTACATTGTGCATCAAGGGAGGTAAGTACGGAATCACTAACGAGAGTGTTAGTTAGAGATCTTTTAATGACTCGAGTTAGTATTTCGCTTACCGACCGTGATGCATACAATGTTTTTCATCACACTTGCCGACAAAAAAATAAGTTTTAAGACAAAATATTACTAAATGACATACTGACATTTCTATTACACCCTAGGGAATTTCACTTTTCTATTACTCCCGCTACGCATGCAAGCAATGGCGCGCTTAGACAGCAAGTGTAATGAAAAAGGCGATAACAAATGTAAGCTCACGCATCGATGTAGTTCAACATCAGCAATTTCTCCAAGAGATTCGTCCTCGAATAGAAATGTGCCCTTCCCGCGCTCCGGATCTGTCCCCACGGCGGATCCGAATGCGTACAGTACCTACCTATAGGTAAATTCACCAAAGCTGGTAAGAACTACGAATGGATCGACTAAGTCGCAGAAAGTATTTATGACCTTATGGATGTCAAAAAGACAAGTAGATACACGTTGGTAAATAGGGCCGCATATACACACAATGATTAGATAGATGTCTTTAATTTTATTCATTCCATTCGTGCCACCATTGGTGAATTTACATGTACAAGTGGTTTGTATGACGTTAAAAGTGACCTAGGATAACGTAGCTACAGTAAATAGTGACAAGAAGAGGGTGATAACAAATGTACACTCACGCATCGATGTAGTCAACATCGGCAATTTCTCCAAGAGATTCGTCCTCGAATAGAAATGTGCCCCTCCCGCGCTCCGGATCTGCCCCCACAGCGGATCCGAATGCGTACAGTAAAAACGGTTTGTCTGGCACATCAGCTTTGCACCCTTCGCGGCCTACTCTGGAATGTAAATCGTGCATAATGAATATCATGACATAATAGTACACATATCAACCTAGTGGCGTATTATCAAACCGTGATCAAAAGTAAGTACTGTTAACACAACAGTGTCTTAGTCAATCTAGGATTTATTAATACATATATTATATTCATAGTTTAAGTCCATAGACACATCTTTAAAAACTTTTTTTTCGGGATTCGAACCCGGAACGTTTTTAGGGACACAAAATAAGACAACGAAAAGAATTTTGACCCAGGGTACCTGAGCGAATATCCTTTCCAGCAATTACACGCATAGTGGCTATGGATGTTGCGGCACGTCTGCATGCAATAGTCTCTCGCGCACTCATCGATGTCAACGCAGGTGCGGCCATCCGGCATCAACTCTAGACCGCTTCTGCACGTGCAGAATGCGCCTTGTGGCGTCGCCTGGCAGAAGTCGCCGCATGTTGTGTTCTCGCAGGCTGTGACTGGAGACGATAATCAATAAATTAAAAAAAACGATTTCTCCAAGATCCCATGATCTGACCTCCGGCTTGGAGCCAACGTGAGCATCTAGGGGTTATACCCATTCGACTAAAAAAAAATTGAAAATCGGTTCACGATTCTTCGAGATAGCGAGTAACATACATACGAGTATGTAAAAAAAAACAGTCGCATTGAGAACCTTTTTAGCTACGATGGTCGAATCGCTGAGATCATTAATATCGACTTACAACACTATCCATTCTCATCGCATCCATCAAAGAAGCATTGGTCTCGCCACACACGTTGGTGAGATTCCACGATGGTGTCATGCTAAAATCAGTGGGAACATAAAAATCGACTTAGGTACAACACTGCCCGTTCTCGTTTGATCCGTGGAAGCAGCATTGGTTTCGCACATACACGTTGGTGAGATCCCACGATGGTACTATGCTAAAATCGCTGGATACGTTTACACGCATAGTGGCTATGGAGGTTGCGGCACGTCTGCATGCAATAGTCTCTCGCGCACTCATCGATGTCAACGCAGGTGCGGCCATCCGGCATCAGCTCTAAACCGCTTCTGCACGTGCAGAATGCGCCTTGTGGCGTCGCCTGGCAGAAGTCGCCGCATGTTGTGTTCTCGCAGGCTGTGACTGGAGACGATAAACAACAAATTAAAAAAAAAACGATTTCTCCAAGTACCCATGATCTGACCTCCGGCTTGGAGCCAACGTGAGCATCTCGGGGTAATAACCATTCGACTAAAAAAAAATTGAAAAAGGTTCACGGTTCCCGGAGATAGCAAGTACATACATCAAAAGAAATCAGTTGCATTGAGAACCTTCTTCTTTTTAGCCACGATGGTAGAATCGCTGAGATCATTAATATCGACTTACAACACTATCCATTCTCATCGCATTCATCAAAGAAGCATTGGTCTCGCCACACATGTTGGTAAGATTCCACAATGGTGTTATGCTAAAATCAGTGGGAACGTAAAAATCGACTTAGGTACAACACTGCCCGTTCTCGTTGGATCCGTGGAAGCAGCATTGGTTTCGCACATACACGTTGGTGAGATCCCACGATGGTATGTACTATGCTAAAATCGCTAGATACATTTACAGAACAGTGGGAATATTAATATAAACTTACAACACTGCCCGTTTTTGTCGGATCCGTGCAAACAGTCCGAGATCATGTCACACTCTTCGGTGAGATTCCACGATGGTAAGATTCCACGATGGTGTTACGCTAAAATCAATTAACATAAGAATCGACTTACAACACTGCCCGTTTTCGTCGGATCCGTCGAAACAGTCCGGGGTGTAATCGCACACCTCTCTCCACTCAATGCACTGCCCAGTCTTGCAGAGGTAGCCGTGGGTACATTCTGCTGGGGGGTACGGCGGCGGGAGGAACACGTTCGTCGTCCTGTTAACTGTCAGACGAAATACAATTATTTACGTAAACTAAAGACCGAAGAGCTTATCCTCGGTAAAATGCCACAAGGGCCAACTTTAGGTATAGGTTAGGTTACTTAGATTTAATGTATGTGCCTATATAAACTGTAAAGATTGTAAATTAAGAGTTTAAGGGCCTGTTTCACAATCTCCAGTTAAAGCTATCTGTCAGATAAAACTGACACGCTCTCTTTATTTTTCCAGGTGAAAGAAAGAGATAGTGTTATTTTTTATCTGACAGATAGCTTTAACTGGAGATTGTGAAACAGGCCGTAAAAGATATACTTATTTATTTGAACATTATTGTAAAAAGAAAACCATACCCTATAAAAGCCTTAATGCCTATATAAATTGCACCTATTTAACGATACCAAACACTGTTCAAACAAAAATACTTATATTCAACCAATTTGTCGGCGTGGCGTGGCTTATATGTTTGTCTATAGGTAGTCTATACCAATTGCAAATTTCTAGTAGGTCACTGAGGTACGCTGCCGTCAGACTTTAAGGGTTCCTGATCCTGAGGAACCCTAAAAAGCGGGCAAGAGCAATTAAAACCCAAATTACGTACCAAGATCGCAAGCAACGGCCGTTTCATCGGAGCCATCGTTGCAATGCTTGGCGCGGTCGCATACCTGATGCATACTCAAGCATCTCTGTGGAAAAAACATACCTACTTATTTATTTCAGAACCATAGACAGAATAATACATTACGATACAAGTGCGAAAAAGATTTTAGTTCGAAACGTGTGGATATAACTTAAAGGGAGTGCTTTAAACCGACACGAGTTACGAATTTCGTTTTCGCGCTTGTATCGTACAATGTTTTTCGGTACAGATGGTCCTACGAAGTTTTGGACCTGACGTAAAATGAGCAACTTCTCGCACTAGCGCCTAAAAAGGCACCATCTGTACAAAAAAACCCAATTTTGTGATTTTTAATGTGCTAAGTACATGCATAGCCGCCAATTTATGAAGCTATGTTCGAGTTTCATACTTACATGTTCTTGTATGCACTCGAATAGTCCGCGAGCGCCGCAGAAAGAGCAACCATGCTCGTCAGTGCCGCCCGGGCACTCGAATTTATTGTTGCACCTGAAAAAGTACCACAACTCAAACTATTGTTTATCTAAATAAAAAAAAAGCGTTTTTTTTCACCTTCCTACATTCCAACTTCCATGCTAGGGTGAATCTGAATCTTCGGCGTTTTTATTTCGTCATTGTCGTCTCGGCAACTATTGTTACAAGACACGACCATAAGAGTGTTATTTTAATGTAACGTAATTCGGTACCAATACCAAGTCTAGCGTAATCAATGATGTTGTTACTTGCTACTCGTCCTTCCGTTTATCTGTTTCTGTAATAATCGCGGGACGACAATGACGAATTCGAGCGGTTAAAACGCTCCTCGAATTATTTTTGTTAGCCCGTTTGAATAAATGATTTTTCTATTCCCGTACTTTTATTTGTCATTTACATGGTCGTGAACACACCAAGACTTGATGAAATACATGGCTGGCATCCTAATTTAAAAAAAAAAATTCTGATGAACAGTAAACCATAGAGCTTTTTTTTTTTTGACGTCTACCGCCCGACCTGGATGATTAATAAAATTGTGTTTGACTAAGAATATTTCTAAAAGGGTTTAGCAGCCTTACCGAACAAGAGGTGCCTTTCCCCACGGATGTGGTCAATATTTTAGGTGGTGTACTAGCAGGCCCCTAAGAATACTCCATGCTTAATATCAGCTCTAGATCTTCTTTTGTTTTAGAGTTATTCAAGATAATGTAAAATATACAGGGTGCCGTTGAAAGTGGCATATTTCGTAAACTGTTCAAGTTAGATCAACCAAACAAAATTGTGTTTGATAACAATAAAATAAACTACAAAATGCATATTTTTAATCTGCATCTTGTCCTTATTTTTCATAATAAAAAAAGGGTTTTTGTTTTTTTTTCCATATTTTTTTTATTTCACGCGTAGGTACACCTACAAAAAAAAATATGCAAACATAGCCACTAATGTCCACTATATACATAAATTAAGATATTTCCATAAATCATCGTGCGTCATGCCAAAAAAAAAAACTATTCCAGAAGTAGTCGTTACTGGCATACAAATAAAGTACCAGTGCATGAGTGCAGTGTGAACATAAGTTAGTGTGTAGGTACACAATCTCTTCTAATAAACCTATTTAGAATAATCGACGGTGACATATCAAACGTTGATATGTGTATATATATATATATATATATATATATATATATATATATATATATATATATATAAAATACCTATTCGTATTTTGTGGTTATTTTTAAATTCCTTAACATCAGACCATTTTTCTCAGTTTTGCACCACCTACTATCAACATTTACTTTCTTATCTCCTCTACCCAAAGGTTGTCTGGAAGAGATCGCTCTTTAGCGATAAGACCGCCTTTTGTTTACCTCTTTCAAACATGTATTTTTGTTATTTATTTTGTATTTGTCTTTGAGGTGCTATAAAGAGTTATTGTATTGTATTGTATTGTTGATAACATTTGACAGATAGTATACAATCGGACCTTTTCTTCGAAACTTTGGAAGATGTCGAAGTGTATTTACCGGACGAATGTATTTTAATGTATGGTGTATGTAAATATGGCAAAAGATGATTTAGATTTGTAAATAGTCAATTCCAGCTTTTAGCTGTATTATACTGTTGCTTATGCACAGGTCCACTGTTGAAATAATAAAAGATTAGAAAAGGCTAATTGTTTTCTATATCAACTCATTTAAAGAGATAGTTCCGTTTATATTATTAATTATAAATTATTAAGCAATCGACTCGTTTTGACATTCCGTCGTCGATTATTCTAAATAGGTTTATTAATAGTACATTGTGCATCAAGGGATGTAAGTACGGAAGTACTAATGAGAGTGTTAGAAGCCCGACGCCGTTAGGCAGAGGGCTTTTATGACTCGAGTTAGTATTCCGCTTACCGACCGTGATGCATACAATGTTTTTCATCACACTTGCCGACAAAAAAATAAGTTTTAAGACATAACATTATTAAATGACGTACTGACATTTCTATTACTCCCTAGGGAATTTCACTTTTCTATTACTCCCGCAGCGCGTGCAAGCAATGGCGCGCTTAGGCAGCAAGTGTGATGAAAAAGAGATTGTGTACCTACACCCTTATGTTCACACTGTACTAGTACTTTATTTGTATGCCAGTAACGACTACTTCTGGAATAGTTTTTTTTTTGGCATGACGCACGATGATTTATGGAAATATCTTAATTTATGTATATAGTGGACATTAGTGGCTATGTTTGCATATTTTTTTTGTAGGTGTACCTCCGTGTGAAATAAAAAAAATATGGAAAAAAAAACAAGAACCCTTTTTTTATTATGAAAAATAAGGACAAGATAAAGATTAAAAATATGCATTTTGTAGTTTATTTTATTGTTATCAAACACAATTTTGTTTGGTTGATCTAACTTGAACAGTTTACGAAATATGCCACTTTCAACGGCACCCTGTATATTTTACATTATCTTGAATAACTCTAAAACAAAAGAAGATCTAGAGCTGATATTAAGCATGGAGTATTCTTAGGGCCTGCTAGTACACCACCTAAAATATTGACCTCATCCGTGGGGAAAGGCACCTCTTGTTCGGTAAGGCTGCTAAACAATTTACAATTTTATTTAAAAATAAATGTGTGGTCGTAGAAAAAGTGAATTATTGTATGCAACATTATTTAACTGAGTCAAAAAATGCTCGTGGCGTCTTTAATAACAATTTTCGGCTTCGCCTCAAATTGTTACCCACGCCACTCACCTTTTTTGACCTCTCTTAAACAAGGGTTGCATAAAATATTATTATCTACATTCGCATTATGAATCAGTGAAATAGAACGATGATAGGTACTTAAAAAAGTCTCATAAGGACATCGACTACCGATGTTCTAATGAATGTTTATACAATATTATACCATTGGTGTTTTTCTTAATTTAAAGAAGTAGCATACGACAGCTTGGTATTCAGCCGCCAACTTAATTTTTAGTGTCATAGATAGTTATTTACGCAACTGTGCCTAATTAGGCATCATGCACCAGCCACATAAATAACTACCTATTACTTATACTGTCATGGTCTCATGCTTTTATACATCAACTAAATAATTTGACATTTTCGTTTGACAGAAAGGAACAAAATGACAAAATTTAAATTGGCTATTATGTCAGTTTTCATGAATAAGATTAGGCTACACTACCTATACAATTTCCTCCACCAATATTGTGCATGTGCAACGTGTTAGTGAAATATTTGAAACGAAGATGTTACAACCGCAATAATAATAGTTCTCTAAATAACCAATAACAATTTTGCTAATATTATCAAACCTATCGCTAGTTATAATATTACGCCGAAAGATCACTTGTCCATTGTCCACTGTATCGTATTGCATAAATCATAATCCTAACCTAACCTTATTGAGTTGGGTTAGTTTTATATAAAATAAGTAAAAAAGTTTTAAGTTAAACGGTTTTTGGTGCACCAAAAACTAGAAAATAAAAATTAGTTGTAACTAACCGTAGATGCTACTTTTTGTAGATTAGTCACGTGAAACTATTATCACTGTAGTCTACCCAAGTCGGATGCTGAAAGCCACGTTTAGCCTCTATGTCAGTGGATTAAGCGTATCCTAATCGGAAACTTTTACCAAACTGAAATAAAAACGTGGGGCGTACGCAATTGTGATTAAGTCACTATAGTTATTTAAGAACACACATAGAAATCAAGACAGCAATAGAGTAATAAGTTTTGTTCTGGCCTTGATAAAAGTTATTTCCCTCTGTAGAAGTGTTGGATGGAACAGATGAATGATTCATTGCTAAATTAAAGCTACAATTACATATTTTTAACTTGAGTATGTTTCTTCGTAATAACGCCCCACGTTTTTATTTTAGTTTGGTAAAAGTTTCCGATTAGGATACGCTTAATCCACTGACATAGAGGCTAAACGTGGCTTTTAGCATCCGACTTGGGTAGACTACAGTGATAATAGTTTCACGTGACTAATCTACAAAAAGTAGCATCTACGGTTAGTTACAACTAATTTTTATTTTCTAGTTTTTGGTGCACCAAAAACCGTTTAACTTAAAACTTTTTTACTTATTTTATTTTCAAGTTTTTAGTGCAACTTATTCTAGATCAAAGAATGTTGTTTGTAATATGCAATACAATTAGGGATGCTAGCATTTAACTCTCGCGCTTTAATCACTACACAAAGATGTGTAAACGTAATGGACAATATTTTATATGTAACGAAAGGGGAATCGCTGCTGAATAGATATTTTTTGAAATCCTACACTAAAAAAATGTCACCTTGAATGCCCGAAGTGTCTCAACTGGACGTGTTATTCATACAATACCTTAGATAACAGAGATCTGACAATAAGGAATATATCAATCAATTTGGTTTATTGAGAAAATCAAGTTTAAAGCGAGGCCCGACGGCTCGCCCTACGTGATCAACTCACGCTGTCACTCTATCAGCTGGAGGGCCGAAGGCCCGACGGCTCGCCCTACGCGGTCCACTCACGCTGATGTCACTCTATCAGCTGGAGGGCTGCAGGCTCGACGGCTCGCCCTATACGGTCCACTCACGCTGATGTCACTCTATCAGCTGGAGGGCCGAAGGCCCGACAGCTCGCCCTTCGCGATCCACTCACGCTGTCATTCTATCAGCTGGAGGGCCGAAGGTCCGACGGGTCGCCCTACGCTACGCGATCCACTCACGCTGTCACTCTATTAGCTGGAGGGCCGCAGGCCCGACAGCTCACCCTACGCGATCCACTCACGCTGTCACTCTATCAGCTGGAGGGCCGCAGGCCCGACGGGTCGCCCTACACTACGCGCTCCACTCACGTTGTCACTCTATCAGCTGGAGGGCCGCATGCCCGACGGGTCGCCCTACGCTACGCGATCCACTCACGCCGTCAGTCTATCAGCCGGAGGGCCGCAGGCCCGACGTGTCTCAGCAGCATCAGGTTTGAGGAGTTGGAAGTGCTCGCTTACAATGGGCCTTATAAGAATGCTCAATGTCACCCAAAGGGCAAAGGAGAGGGCTATGCTAGGAGTCTCTCTGCGATATCGGATTAGAAATGAGACCATTATCCGCAGCAGAACTAAAATAACCGATATAGCTCTTCGAATCGCTAAACTGAAGTAGAAGTGTGCGGGGCTCGTCGCGTGGCCAACCGATGGCCGTTGGGGCGGTAAGTTTTTCCGAGTGGTGGTCACGTACCGGAAGGCGCAGTGTGGGTAGGCCCCCCACAAGGTGGACTCATGACCTGGTGAAGGTCACTGGATGCGGGTGGCACAGGGCCGGTCCTTGTGGCAAATCTTTGGGGGAGGCCTATATTCACCAGTGAACGTCTTTCGGCTGGTATGTTGATGATTATGATAATGAAATCCGTATGTTTCTACCAAATGTCTAAAGCAGTACTTCAAAATCTACAGATCGCTAAACCTAGCGGTTGTGGCAGGCAGTAACACTGGAGTATCAGATCTGAGGAGTTGGACGTTAGTATTAAATTCGCATGTTTCTACTTAATATTTAAAGAACTTCCTTAAAATCAAGAAATCGATAAAAGATAAACCTTGCGGTTATTGTGGGCAGTACTGCAGCATCAGGAGTGAGGAGTTGGAAATCAAGATCAGGCTGTTAGTATTTGATTATGCCAAACATGCTATACTTTCATTTTCACGTGTCTAACACTCTCGGTTAAGGTAAGCAGTACGTCTGCAGCATCAGGCTTTGAGGGTACAAGGATACAAATATTATAATATTGCATTGTCATGGGGACTTGACACGAGTTCCAAATTTCATTAATTTTGGTGCAGTAGAAGTGGTCGAAAAATCGATCACAAGATTTGAAGCATCGACGACAGTTGATACGCGGTGAAGTTAATAAAAACCGTTTAAAAAAAGTTGTTTAGCAAGTGATATTCGGCGAAATAAAAGCCGGTGAAAAGGTAAGATCCAGATCTATTGCATAATCCTTTCCCTTCGGCTTCTCACGAAAACGTCAAAATTCATATTGCTAGCACAATAAACGACAGAATCTACTGCACTGAAGTCAATTGAGACAGATAAATTCGGACGGTTTTTGTTAAAATACGAAGGGAGAAGATTGTTCACCATTAGGTTAATAATTCGCCGGGCACGCCCAAAACCCGCAGGAGATAGGAGAGGCCAGGGGGGCTACCACGATATATTAATACGATTCAATTTAAGATCTAATCTGAATCGCGATCAGTTCCATATAATAACTGGGAAAAATTGACAAGTAAAACCTAAACTGAATCGCATTTGAGAGATCATTGTAACACCCAGGGTACGTAGCCAAGATGACAATCACTAACGCTCAATTATGATTAGCAATGTACATTGTACAAGTTGCGGAACATTCTCAAAATTGCGGGAATATACTCTAAATTTTCCGAGAATTTTCATGAGAATTTAAAAGTAAGTTCTCATTGAGAATTTTTCATGAAAACTTATAAAAAAGTGTTATGAAGAATATTGTATTTCGCAATAGAGTAAATAAGGCATAAAAGATACCTTAATAGCCATGTAAATATAACGATTTTGACATGATTAGATTGATTGTAAAATTTAAATTGCTGAGCACATTCTCTATAAAACTTTCGCAACTTATACAGTGAATGTAAATATTTATTCAACATGTATACACTACACACGTATATAGACACACCCACATATACACCTACACATACACACATACACATATGTATACACAAATTCCTCAAATCTTCATTAATTCATATAATTATTGATAGTTTACTTTTTTTAAGTATCATTTCCGAATTTTGGTTACCTGCAGTACAGGCTTTGCCTAGTGCAGGAACCAGGCTAACTATTGTTGTAAACCCATACCACGAATAAATCTCTTATGTCTTACGTCTGTGTCTTATGAAATTTCTCCTTGGTACATTGCTAATCATGATTGTAAGCCAAAGGCAAGTAACTGTCTTTGTCGCATTTGTAAGAAAGATTGGCAGAGAGAGAAAAATACTATACGCAACTGAGCGTAATAAGCGTCAGCAATTGGCAACTTGGCTACGCACTTTGTACAGTCAAAGACAAAATAAAGTATACACAAAAATGTTCAAAAATATGTCCCAATGAACTCTAATTCTGTGTAATAAGAACGTCGTAACATATTTATGAGCGGATTCTTTCGATACTTCTTTTTGGACTTGACTGTACCTAAAATACTACAAACGACACAACATCCAGCGACCCTATGAACATCGAACCAGGCGGTCCGAGGGAGGCATATGCTTTTGTTATACTCGCAGGGTAGCTCTCCTTCTAAGCAGTTGGGGGAGATCACCTATAGTGGAATTAACGTGGATAAGCAAGTTGACTAAAATCTGGATAAGCAGGTTGAAAGTTAAGTATGAAGCTACGAACAAATAAAACATGGAAGCCGCACGCCATATTTAAATTGCCTTTCAAAAACGGTCCTTAAATTTAGTTGACAACTGTGACCCCCTTTTCAATGCATCACGGTAATTAATGTCAATATCATGCTATAAAGACTTAAACCGCCATTTAAAAATAGTTGTGATTGGTCCATCAAAGTTTTGATTGGCTATATTCTATAAACATTTGTCAAAGATGTTGCGCCGAAATATGTGCGGTGTTAAGAAAAGCGCTATGTCCTGCCCATCTTGGCACAATTGAACAATTGCTTTTGGGGGAATTTTTGAGCTGGCGTTAGACGTCCATGTTATATATGGTCGCAGGTGTGAAGCTTAACACGTTCGCCTCCGGTACTGTTTCACTAAGTGCTAATACGATGCTGATTGAAATTATTTGATAGAACTCCGATGCCAGTGACACGCATGTGTGACGGAAAGGATTGTAGTACTATGCCAGCGACACAGCACTTGTCTCAAAAACGTTCGTATTTCTATGCCACTGGCATAGGAGTAAGAACCTAAGAACTTGATTTATGCTAGTGGCATAAGAATAAGATTAGGTACTTTGAACACGTATGTGTGTCACTGGTATAGGAGTCAGATTTTGTTGATCACAGACGCTGTGTCACCGGTATCGAACGTGTTAAAGAGATCAGTTGGATGGCTGACCAATTACGTAAAAGCTTAAAGCAACTAAAGCAACTCGTGGTTACATGAACATTACCTTTTGTAGGCATCCATGAAACCTTCAATAAAACTTGTCTATTTATAAATATGTCTTAACAAAACTGAGAACATGTTTACAAGGTGATTTTTGGGTCGTGTGAGGCAGGATCGTAGCAATTTCTTTTTTGTCTCCATGGTGAAAATTTACACTTGCTATACGACACAAAAACTATCCTGTAAATACATATTCAGCTGTTTGAAGGGGCTTATTATTTTCCTGTGTTCGTAACTCCACTTACTATACAGGGTGGTCCAAATCTTGACGTCAAAAATTTTTTTTTAGATTCCTCACGTCATGAGCTATCAGAATATACCCCATGTATGTTAGCCGATTTTTTGTAGTTTTCGAGTTATGAATTTTTGAAAAAAAATTTTTGGGATATTCTGGAATGAAGAAATTTATTAATAAAAAAAAACTATTGGGTTTGACGTCAAGGTTTGGACCACCCTGTATACTTTACAGTGGAATTCCAGATTTAATTGCAGATTTGGCTGTGTTTGCTTGGACTGGATAAATAACTACGCACGCACTGTCCACTCTCACTGGTGTGGGTCCACTATAACTACACCTACTGCATCACTCGGGTCCTGGCAGTTCTCCTCGTCGGACCCGTCCGCACAGTCGGGCTGCAGGTCGCAGCGGTGGTCCATGTCCACGCCCTGTCCACTCTCACTGGTGTGAGTCCACTATAACTACACCTACTGCATCACTCGGGTCCTGGCAGTTCTCCTCGTCGGACCCGTCCGCACAGTCGGGCTGCAGGTCGCAGCGGTGGTCCATGTCCACGCCCTGTCCACTCTCACTGGTGTGAGTCCACTATAACTACACCTACTGCATCACTCGGGTCCTGGCAGTTCTCCTCGTCGGACCCGTCCGCACAGTCGGGCTGCAGGTCGCAGCGGTGCTCCATGTCCACGCCCTGTCCACTCTCACTGGTGTGAGTCCACTATAACTACACCTACTGCATCACTCGGGTCCTGGCAGTTCTCCTCGTCGGACCCGTCCGCACAGTCGGGCTGCAGGTCGCAGCGGTGGTCCATGTCCACGCCCTGTCCACTCTCACTGGTGTGAGTCCACTATAACTACACCTACTGCATCACTCGGGTCCTGGCAGTTCTCCTCGTCGGACCCGTCCGCACAGTCGGGCTGCAGGTCGCAGCGGTGCTCCATGTCCACGCCCTGTCCACTCTCACTGGTGTGAGTCCACTATAACTACACCTACTGCATCACTCGGGTCCTGGCAGTTCTCCTCGTCGGACCCGTCCGCACAGTCGGGCTGCAGGTCGCAGCGGTGCTCCATGTCCACGCCCTGTCCACTCTCACTGGTGTGAGTCCACTATAACTACACCTACTGCATCACTTGGGTCCTGGCAGTTCTCCTCGTCGGACCCGTCCGCACAGTCGGGCTGCAGGTCGCAGCGGTGCTCCATGTCCACGCCCTGTCCACTCTCACTGGTGTGAGTCCACTATAACTACACCTACTGCATCACTCGGGTCCTGGCAGTTCTCCTCGTCGGACCCGTCCGCACAGTCGGGCTGCAGGTCGCAGCGGTGGTCCATGTCCACGCCCTGTCCACTCTCACTGGTGTGAGTCCACTATAACTACACCTACTGCATCACTCGGGTCCTGGCAGTTCTCCTCGTCGGACCCGTCCGCACAGTCGGGCTGCAGGTCGCAGCGGTGCTCCATGTCCACGCCCTGTCCACTCTCACTGGTGTGAGTCCACTATAACTACACCTACTGCATCACTCGGGTCCTGGCAGTTCTCCTCGTCGGACCCGTCCGCACAGTCGGGCTGCAGGTCGCAGCGGTGCTCCATGTCCACGCCCTGTCCACTCTCACTGGTGTGAGTCCACTATAACTACACCTACTGCATCACTCGGGTCCTGGCAGTTCTCCTCGTCGGACCCGTCCGCACAGTCGGGCTGCAGGTCGCAGCGGTGCTCCATGTCCACGCCCTGTCCACTCTCACTGGTGTGAGTCCACTATAACTACACCTACTGCATCACTCGGGTCCTGGCAGTTCTCCTCGTCGGACCCGTCCGCACAGTCGGGCTGCAGGTCGCAGCGGTGCTCCATGTCCACGCCCTGTCCACTCTCACTGGTGTGAGTCCACTATAACTACACCTACTGCATCACTCGGGTCCTGGCAGTTCTCCTCGTCGGACCCGTCCGCACAGTCGGGCTGCAGGTCGCAGCGGTGCTCCATGTCCACGCCCTGTCCACTCTCACTGGTGTGAGTCCACTATAACTACACCTACTGCATCACTCGGGTCCTGGCAGTTCTCCTCGTCGGACCCGTCCGCACAGTCGGGCTGCAGGTCGCAGCGGTGCTCCATGTCCACGCACTGTCCACTCTCACTGGTGTGAGTCCACTATAACTACACCTACTGCATCACTCGGGTCCTGGCAGTTCTCCTCGTCGGACCCGTCCGCACAGTCGGGCTGCAGGTCGCAGCGGTGCTCCATGTCCACGCATTGTCCACTCTCACTGGTGTGAGTCCACTATAACTACACCTACTGCATCACTCGGGTCCTGGCAGTTCTCCTCGTCGGACCCGTCCGCACAGTCGGGCTGCAGGTCGCAGCGGTGCTCCATGTCCACGCCCTGTCCACTCTCACTGGTGTGAGTCCACTATAACTACACCTACTGCATCACTCGGGTCCTGGCAGTTCTCCTCGTCGGACCCGTCCGCACAGTCGGGCTGCAGGTCGCAGCGGTGGTCCATGTCCACGCCCTGTCCACTCTCACTGGTGTGAGTCCACTATAACTACACCTACTGCATCACTCGGGTCCTGGCAGTTCTCCTCGTCGGACCCGTCCGCACAGTCGGGCTGCAGGTCGCAGCGGTGCTCCATGTCCACGCCCTGTCCACTCTCACTGGTGTGAGTCCACTATAACTACACCTACTGCATCACTCGGGTCCTGGCAGTTCTCCTCGTCGGACCCGTCCGCACAGTCGGGCTGCAGGTCGCAGCGGTGCTCCATGTCCACGCCCTGTCCACTCTCACTGGTGTGAGTCCACTATAACTACACCTACTGCATCACTCGGGTCCTGGCAGTTCTCCTCGTCGGACCCGTCCGCACAGTCGGGCTGCAGGTCGCAGCGGTGCTCCATGTCCACGCCCTGTCCACTCTCACTGGTGTGAGTCCACTATAACTACACCTACTGCATCACTCGGGTCCTGGCAGTTCTCCTCGTCGGACCCGTCCGCACAGTCGGGCTGCAGGTCGCAGCGGTGCTCCATGTCCACGCATTGTCCACTCTCACTGGTGTGAGTCCACTATAACTACACCTACTGCATCACTCGGGTCCTGGCAGTTCTCCTCGTCGGACCCGTCCGCACAGTCGGGCTGCAGGTCGCAGCGGTGCTCCATGTCCACGCCCTGTCCACTCTCACTGGTGTGAGTCCACTATAACTACACCTACTGCATCACTCGGGTCCTGGCAGTTCTCCTCGTCGGACCCGTCCGCACAGTCGGGCTGCAGGTCGCAGCGGTGCTCCATGTCCACGCCCTGTCCACTCTCACTGGTGTGAGTCCACTATAACTACACCTACTGCATCACTCGGGTCCTGGCAGTTCTCCTCGTCGGACCCGTCCGCACAGTCGGGCTGCAGGTCGCAGCGGTGCTCCATGTCCACGCCCTGTCCACTCTCACTGGTGTGAGTCCACTATAACTACACCTACTGCATCACTCGGGTCCTGGCAGTTCTCCTCGTCGGACCCGTCCGCACAGTCGGGCTGCAGGTCGCAGCGGTGCTCCATGTCCACGCCCTGTCCACTCTCACTGGTGTGAGTCCACTATAACTACACCTACTGCATCACTCGGGTCCTGGCAGTTCTCCTCGTCGGACCCGTCCGCACAGTCGGGCTGCAGGTCGCAGCGGTGCTCCATGTCCACGCATTGTCCACTCTCACATTGGAATGAGCCGATGTTGCATGTGCGATTCTCTGTAAAAAGTGATAGAAGTAGAATAATTGTACTTCTTCGGTGTAGACTGGACATTGTACAAGTATCATCAATGGATGCTTGTATAAATTATATGGGCACTATAAAAACTTGATACAAATAAGTGAACTAACCCCGATGCGTACAAAAAAGGGTAACGTCAAGCGGGAAAAATGCAACTGAGGAAAATGCAACTAAATGATATTTCTCGTCTAAAAATTATTTCTAAGAACTTTTGAAAGACAGAACATTGTTTAATTTATTAAAAGCAACAGTAAGTAGAAGCTTTTTACAAAACCCATCACAATAAGAGAATTTTCAATTAGTTGTATTTACCTCGCAGTTCCATGTGTCCCTCATGACCTTATAAGTTCAATACAAGTGCATCTGTATACACCGTTTTCGAAAATGGTCAGAGACTTATCATAAATAAACAACGCTGCATCTCAAGATCTTGAAATTATGACAAGGTAGTGTGTCGTAATTTGCATTAAATCAATGAAGCACTAGAATTGAAATTGTAGACGCGTCTTACTTTTGTATTACCCACAGCGTTGTTCATAATAAGCAATGTTATAACCTTTTGGCTGAGGGCAACAATTTAATAAAGTCGGTTAAAAAGTATTCTTACTACAGTCCACTTCATCGGAACCGTCTTCACAGTCTGTGTCACCGTCGCATCTCCAGGAGCCAAGAATACAGTTACCGGTAGCACACCTGCAAGAAGGCATTGATAAAATTGTGTTCCATAGGATAACCGTTAAAGACTGACAACCAGAACCTAAACCGAATCGAATTTAAGAGGATCATGGACCATGCAGCCATGGTACAGATGTAATGCAAAATTCTTTCTCTTCGGCTTTTCACGGAAACGCCCCAATTAATCTCCCTGTCTCAATTAGCTTCAGTGCAATATATACTGAAGTTCATCGCGACAGCAATATGAATTCGGATGTTTCCGTGAAAAGCCGAAGAGAAAGGATTTTGCACTACATCTGTAGTCTGTAGTAAACGTTCCTTTTTTATTACCAGATTTATATACATTTTCGGCAGCAAAAAAGGTACGTTTCATACAAACATTTTGGGACATTTTCGGAAACGGTGGAGAAAGTGGATCTTGCTCAGCATCCTTGACTCTACCACCCTACCAATTTTTATCAATATCGAAGACGTGATCCAAATCTACTGTAAGTATGTAAACTTGATGATGATTTACAGATGTAAAACCGCGTTTCCACTTAGTGTTTAGAGAATTCGTTCGTTCTTGGGCAGATGATAACAGGATTTTACATAGCAAAATGTTCGTTCGTCAGCCCATGAACAAGTGAATAATGCTCGCTCAGAACACTACGAGGAAACGCGGCTTACCCCCTTATTCATAAACGTTTGTTAACTTAACAAGCCGCTAATAATTGTTTGTCCCCTTTGCTCTTATGGACACATTGTTAAGACTGAAAGGGACAAACAATTATAATTTTTTTTTTTTTTCTACCACGTCGGTGGCAAACAAGCATACGGCCCGCCTGATGGAAAGCAGCGGATATTAGCGGCTTGTAATAACAAACGTTCATGAATAAGGGGGTTGGAGTACAAACTTTTTAAGAAATGCTCTACTAACATGAACTCAGTCGCGAGACATCGTAGTGAGTGGCAGAGAGCGCCCTCATCGGAACCGTCAGCGCAGTCCTGCCGTTTGTCGCAGACCTGCTCGCGCTCTAAGCAGATCTTGCTGTCGAGGCATTGGAACTCGTCGAATTCGCAGTAGAAGGGCGCTGTAAATCGGTAGATGTTACTAAAATCGGTGCATGGCCAGAACTTGATACCGTAAAACTACCTACTTATGGTCCAAAAACGCTCCCAACAATTGTCCAAAACTTAATTGAATATTCGGTATCTTTTTCCATTAGGTGTAGATAACTGTTCTGTTATATTAACAATTCGTCTGTGGTTGCTAAGGATCAGTAGGTACAATGGATTTTTAATTCTAATTATGAATTGATTTGAGTTCAATATCTATTGTACGGATCCTTATCAAACAAAGACGAAGGGTTAATCGTACTATTCATAGGCAAAAATTCCATACTAATAAAAACTTGGACAAAGGCATAAAGAAGATTGGGACTGATGATTATTAGGAATTGCAAATTGTGGACCATAGTTGCAGTATTGGACTATAGTTGGGTGGTTTCACGGTAACTAAATATTTTGATAAAGGAAAAGGATTTATTGTATGACAAATTGAAGCTCAAATTTCTTCTACTTTTCATTTCGAGTTATCAAGTTCTTCAAGCTATGCACCGAAATATGAATATATAGGTTTCCATTACCATCAAGTTATGGGTAAGTATTCCATCGCTCTTACCGAATTTACTATGCTCACTTTTATTGACGAACTGATTGGTGGAGTAACTTAATTTCGGATATCTTGTAGCACAGTTCGAACTTATCTGCTATTCTTGTCACCTATTTGCTTCTATAAAACGGCCTCTACAGTGGTGATGGTTATGAAACTTCAAGACGCAGGTAAAAATCGTACGGAATGACTCACAACTGAATAGATTATAACTGATGTGATTAATTTACTAAGGTACAGCCGCCTTCAGAAATATCGCAGCGACCACAACGCGATACTCTCTAACGCAACGCCATGACTAAGATGTTTATGAGCACCCAGGGGCCCGTTTCTCAAAAGCTTATAACTTGTAATACACGCTTAAGTCTCTTTTTGACCCTATAAATTAGATAAAGACTTCCGCTTGTATTCAAGTTACAAGCTTTCGAGAAATAGGGCGGTCCGTTATATCTGATAGTGATTGTACAATGGGTAGGTAGAAATAATAAAAAAAAAGATTGACTCACGTGCCATAGAGTCATGAGATTCCTGTTGGCAGACCTCGTTGTATGGAATGCAACCGCCGTTGCATTCAATTTGAGTTGGGAAGCATCTGCCCGACGGTGGAGAGGTACTCGCTAAAAAACATTATAATTTTAGCGCAGCAACGAATAAGACCCAGATTGTGGTCTGGGGGCTAATGCGATTCAGTTTGGGACCTAAACTGAATCGCGATGTGTCAGTTCCATAGAATAACTGTCAAAAACTGACAAGCCGAACCTAAACAGAATCGCTTTTAAGAGATAATTCATGGTAGCCCCTCTGATCCTGTATTATGAAACGATTAAGAACAGCATGAAGAGTTCAGAGCAGAGCTTTGAATTCAACTTAGTTAGTTAGTTTTACTGGGCTTTTTCCGCAACTCTACAACCATCATGCCGTTTTATTCATGGTAGCCTCCCTCATCCTGTATTATGAAATGATTAAGAACAGCACGAGGAGTTCAGAGCAGAGCTTTGAATTGAACTTACAAAATGGCTAAATTCACAATCTAGTTGTTACTCGTATAGACATTTATCCTACCTTAGCCGTAATTTTAAGTCGGTTTTCTTGAAATTTATTGCGCAGATTTCCAAACTAAAGCGGAATCTTAATAAAAGAAAGACTGAATGGAAGAACTACCTAGAACTAATTGATCTCCATATTTTCTTATGAAACTTGTTATTCCGTAAACAATTTCGATAAAGAATACTACAAATAATTATGATACAGGAGCATTCCATGGGCTGTCCCGTACAAACGCGTGTATATTTCGATATTATGAGTTTTCTTCCGAGTTATTAGTTTTTGCATACACATTTGAGACATTTTCATTTTTGACTCCTCTGGTCAAGAAAGAAGACTTCGATAAACTCACGATTTTGAGAAAAATTGTGTTCGTACGGGACATCGGTGGATTGTTTCGCGGAATGCACCTACAGACGTTTTAAGGTTCCTGTTACTGTTACTAACCCTAATTAATTTCCAGCTAGAATAGGGAATTACAGATACCTTTAGATTTTACTTATTATTTATAAGATTGCCATAAGACGCCCGTCCACTGCTGAACATAGATCTCCCCTTTAGAGTTCCATTTATATATATACCTATATACCTACTGATTGTAAGCGACCTGCATCTATCGTCTCTCAGCGAACTTCATAACAAAATATCCGCTTATAAATAAACATTATAAAGTAACTTACATGAGCAATCATCTTCATCCTCTCCATTTTTGCAATCCTTTTCTCCATCGCATCTCTTTATGGTCGGTATACACTCGTTGCTTTTGTAGCAATAGGACTGATCAGCTTTACAATCAGTCAGTCTTGTACAATTCGTTCCTTCCAAGATGAGTCCAGGCGGACAGAGGCATTTGTATGAGTCCGGTATTTTGGTGGAAGGGTAGGTGCCTAAGATGGGCAGTGTAGGGGTTTGTACGCAGATGTGGGAACATGGGTTATTGGTGCAAGGGTGGGAAGATAGAGGGTTACTGGGGTCGGGTGCGTCGGTTGTGACTTGGAGGTGTAAGTGTGTTTCGTTGGGAAATATAGCTGAAAAATAAGTTTGTCAAACATAACCGTTTTTGATACCAGCTTTTACGACTATACTATTCTCATATCATTCCTTTTTTATCAAGATGAGTCAAGACCTGAAACAGTTAAGTTCCCAAGTTCCTGTGGCCACCTTCCAGTTCCATCATCAGAGCATCCATGATATCATTACTATCATTAGGTATATGGCATTGTAATTCGACTTACATATCTACACAATTTTAGCTCAATCGTAACAGGGGAGCATGTTAAATTGAAATAAATAAAAATAAATATCATGGGACAATCAAATCGAGACAAGGTAGTCCAACACTAAGCTCAATTAAGGCTTGTGATGTGTGTGCATTAATAAATGCCCAGATGAGGACCTGCCTCGTACCTCGAACCCGGAACCTCCAGCTTCGTAGGCAGGCTAACTAACTTTATTTCAGGTAATTTATCTTGCTATGCCTTGATGTGATCAAATCTGACTAAAAATGGGACATATAGAACTAAATAAAAGCTTGTAAAAACGACCTAAAAGCCTATAATAAATACTTACAGAGCTCGACACGTCGAGGTGTTGAGGATTCCATGTACTCGTCCCAGAAAACACGAGGGGTCCTCCCGTCGGTCCAGAACATGTAGGGCATCGTCACTGCGACGCTACTAGCAACTGTTGGTAGCATCTTCCTGAAGTCTTTGCGAACACCTAATTACAATGAGATGGAAATTGTATTTACATTATCGTGATTACTTATTACTAGTGGCTCGTTGGATAGAGAGCTGGTTATAAGCATTTGTGTCAAAGCAGAAACGGATCTCAAACTTTCATGATTATCACTGATATTTTGACCTTATTGTATACCTACGCGTTTTTTGTTACTCGACTGTAATTTCCCAACAAGTTAGGCATACGAATGTCTAATATTCTGAAGATAGTTTTCCAAAGTGCTTTTATTCTGTACGAAAAAAAGCACTTGGTGTACTTTACCTGTTTTGGGGTAATGCAAATGCTAGGAACAGTGAAAATGTATTTAAGGCTCAAAAGAAATGCATTAGATCAATTTGTGGTGTACCAAAAGATGAACCGTGCAAGCCACTCTTCATAGACTTAAAAATACTAACATTACCATGTCTGTACATATACGAAGTGGCCAATTTTGTAAATGCTAACTACCACCTATTTAGTAAGTTCAAAAGTGCTCGCCTTCAAAATAAAGTTAAGTCACTACATACAGAACCTAGTCACACGGCACTACTACAAAAAAGCATACTTGGAATGGCCCACAAAATATTCAACAAGCTTCCACAGGAATTAGTCCAATGTAAGAACAATAATAATGATTTTAAGAGAAACCTAAAGACCTTTCTCATAGAAAAGGCATATTACTCAATCACAGAATACTTGACTTATACATAAATGACTATGCTTATGCTATTATTGTAATTGACATTCATGAAATATCCTTGTTAAATACTATTACTTATATTATAATTTTACAAATAATTAATATTAATTATGCACCTAATTGACCCTGTAATGAGATTTTTGTTAGCCTAGTATATAATTAAAGTATTTTCAATGTAATGAATTATTTATTAAATATGTAAACTGAACTAAATTTGTATGCCAACAGGCACGACATAGCGTTCAATATTATATTACATTTGTAACACCTGTAACCTACCTATGTTGTACAAATAAACTATTTGATTTGATTTGATTTGATTTTTGGCTCGTAGCAATGGTCGCTAGACTCGCCAGTTGATAGCTCGGAAAACCGTTGCAATACACATCTTTCTAACGGATTGCGATGTCATCTTTTAAACTGGTTCGAGAGCGCCCTACTGTCGTGCGTTTGGGAACCGTAGGGAATACATGTTTTTTTTTTTAAAGCAGGGTTGTTTTCTTCCCTATTGGTTAACATTGAATCTTATTGCTTGGGTGATAGAGTAATTTAAATAAAAAGGTTAATGTTTTTTATGCAAATCCAGTAGCATCTTGCAGTTTTCTAACAATAGACAAAGAACACGGTCAGAAGTTATCTGAATTACGATATCGTAGGTATATCTATGCCACTGGCATAGGAGTAAGAACTTGTTTTATGCTAGTAGCATGGGAATAAGGTAATTTTGATCATGTATATTATGATTGTGTCATTGGTCCAGGAGGAGTTAGATTTTGTTGATCACAAACGTTATCAAATATGAAAGGTAGGTGCGAGTATATCAAGGTAAATCATCTCAAAACGGCAATAGAGTATACATACCCCGTGGCAGTGTCCTTAAATGTATGAATTCCAAGGAGTTGCTGCCTTCATCCGATATGGCGACCAAGTCCGATTCGTGAAGGTTACGTAGCCTGACGCGAGGGCCTGTATGAAATAAAATTTCAAGCTTAACACTCGTGTGATTCTGTGTATAATGTTTATAAAAAAAATCGATAACCGTTAAGTTGAAAACTTTAATAAGCAGAGAATTTAAATTGTAGCAGAACTGCATTTAACAAACCCGAAACCGTTTTAGACACTAGAAAAATGCTATTACCACCAAAGACAATATAATTTTTTCACACCACCTATTCGAATACGGGCCTTTTCTTCCCTGCTGGGAGGGATCAAAGTGGCACTTTTCTGTTCAAGGGCTTTCTATTGCCAGCCTGAAAAATTACAATAAAATACGAAAATAAATAGTACGTTCATAATTTTATTGATAAAAATTTCTTCAGAATCGATTATTTGCATAAATATTAATATGTGATATATTTTTTTATTTTTCTCATAGGTGGAGTGAAAAGCAGTATGTGTCACACGGTATCAAAATTATTTCGTCTTGGGCGTTAACGTTTGAATCCTTCATTACGCTCAGGATTCAATATACTTACGCCTTTTATACCATTTTGATCCCTTGTGACACAATCTACTATTGTAATTCTTTTTATAAACTTTCAAACGTGTAAAATGAAGTTCGCGCTAGTAGCCTTACTTAGTCTCCCCGCTTTGGCCCGTGAGAAGCTATAGCAACAGTTTTTTTCAAATACCATTTTTTGTTAACCCGGCGAAAGTGTGGTGAAAAAAAGTTAAACAAAAATAAACTCTAATTAGATTGACATAAGTCAAACGCAGGGTATGAGATACCCTGCCACACTCCCGCCGGGTTAATTCTCCTAGTCCACATTTCTGTCTCTTCTTAATAATGTTATTACTTTACTAACCCCTCAAGTTATTCATAAGTACGTGCTGGTGTTCTCTCTCGTCGCCGTCCATTCCGATGCTGTCCACATGTATCTCGTTGTTCTGGTCCGTCTCAACCACAGCCACAAGTAACCTCCTGCCATATAAAAAAACTCCCATGCAATAAACTTTAGCGAACGATTACACGGCTACCGACCAGGATGTTTAGACAAGTTGCCAATCGCTAACGCTTAATCGTCAATCGTAAACGAAAGGCAGCTAACTGTCTTTGTCGCACTAATATGAAAGAGTGATAGAGAGGGAAAAGTATGATACGCTACTAAGCGTTAACGATTGGCAACTTGGCGAAAGGCCCGGCCACGAGGCGACATTGGTCTAAGGCGACCAGTGGCGAGCGAATCCATGAGTTGGAGTGGGATGCCGATATGGGTACTCAATGGGGTTTTGTCAATTTTAATGCTATTAAACTGTGATTTTGACGATGACCCAGGAGAACATAACCATGGCAACGAGTGACATAAAAAAGTCTTTGACCCATTTTAAAAGAGAATGTCTTTACATGGCGACCATGCCTGTGCAAAATAATACGACTTACCCAAAATGCTGCAATAAACAAAAGCTGACAGGTATCTCCTCATTGTTGAAGCGGTGAAGCAACGCTCGGTTGCCGTTCTTAAGGGAGAACACTTCGAGGAATCGCCGGCCGGAGTCGAGGACATAAAGGTTATCTGTTACGTAATCTGGGGGAAATAAAAAAAAATCTATTAAAAACTCATTGCAAATACAATGATATAAATTATCGATGATTATTTAAAGAACAATAACATGTACCTGGTCTAGGGTAATCCCTACAAAAGTGTGGCATAATCAGTTTTAGGAAGTGCAAGCTAAATTAAAAAACATAATGTTCGTAATCTTTGTCCATATACAGCCTATGAAACACGCGGTAGCATAAGTATACTAACGATACCACAAATTGCATTACAAAAGCATTATGTATTTCTAAGGCTACGAAGAAACATGAACCCTGAAAACAATACAGTCCTATTTAGGCAGTCGTGAAAAAACAAACAAAACTAAATAAACAAAAAAAATAAACGTCACTTAACTTAGCAAGCTGTTAAGTATCGTTTTTCCCTTTCGGACATTGATAGGACCGAAAGGAACAAATGCCTTCACTTTCGCTCATAAGACATATTGATACGACCGAAAGGGTCAAACAATAATTAACGGCTTGCTTAGTTCGTTTATAAGGGGGTATACTCCACTTCAAATACCATGGCCCGATGTCACATAAAACTTTAAGTATTGAAATGGCCATGGTATTTGAAATGGAGTATAACTATCTAGGTAGGATGTATTTGATACTAACCGTAGTCCATATCGACGACATTTTCAAGCCCGTTGTAAGCGAAGACATGGGTGACCCCGAGAGTGAAGTCAGACATTTCGATCTTGACGATACTTTTCCTATTTCCGTCATATATGTACAGGACGTCTGTGAAACAAGGGGGTATATCTTTACATAACATTTTAATACTTCGCATTAACAAATATGGCACAAGTGTGCGTTTTAAGTATGTTGCCGTTGAATGTATGAAGAATCATCGAACGTCTCGATCTTAATTTATTTCTACAGAAACATTTGGGAGCAGTTTAAGTAAAAAAACGTCCCATTTTGTCGCTTGCCATAAGGGCGCTTAGACATTTACCCCCTTATTCATAAACGTCTGCTAACTTAACAAGCCGCTAATAATTGTTTGTCCCTTTCGGTCTTAACAATGTGTCCAGAAGAGCAAAAGGGACAAACAATTATTAGCGGCTTGTTAAGTTAGCAGACGTTTATGAATAAGGGGGTAAATTTAAAGTCAAAGTCAAAGTCAAAGTCAAATAATTCTTTATTCAAATTGGAATAGCAACAAACTCTTTTGAATCGTCTAGATATGAAAACTACTTCCGGTTCGAACCCTAAACCGCTGACCCAAGAAGAACCGGTAAGAAACTTGGCGGGAATTATTTTTTCAAACAATGATGGTACATCTTACAACTAACATGCATTAAAAAAAACATAAAATTGATTTTAAACAAATTGAAATATAATAATACTAACAAGAGATGTAAAGTCTCTAAAAGTCACAACATTTATAAGTAATAATTTATAGAGAAGTAAGGTTTCTCTCCGAATAGGTATATAATAATAACATTATATAATGCACGTTTGGAGATGTACAAGGTCTCCAAGCGTAAATTATCGTAATTGAATGTCATGACTTTAACAAACTAATAATTAAATCCTAAATTACTCCCACGGTGTTTTATCATTCATGTAGTCTTGTGTACTATAATAAGCTTTAGATATAAGTTTACGCTTTACAAAATTCTTAAATTTGTTGACTGAAAATTCAGTGACATTTACTGGAAGTTTATTATAAAATCTTACACAATTACCCATGAATGATTTCCTAATTTTATGGAGCCGAGTGGCGGGTACTGCGAGCTTATGTTTGTTTCTAGTATTAATATTATGTATGTCACAATTTTTCCTAAAATTGATAATATTTTTATGTACATACATAATATTCTCATAGATGTATTGAGAGTACAATGTCATTATATTAATAACCTTAAACTTATCTCTAAGTGAGTCTCTAGGGCTCATTTTATATATCGCTCGAATAGCCCTCTTCTGCAGAACAAAAATAGTGTTAGTCTCTGAATTGGCAGCACTGCCCCATAATAAAATGCCATACGACATAATACTATGAAAATAACTAAAATATACTAACCGAGCTGTATCGACGTCAGTTAATTGACGGATCTTGCTCACTGCAAAAGCTGCAGAACTCAGTTTATTCGAGAGATTAGATATGTGAGGACCCCACTGAAGCTTAGAGTCTAGTGTTATACCAAGAAAGACTGTACTTTCAACTATTTCCAATTCCTCACCTTTCACAAATATACTAGCCTGTTGATGTTTTACGTTACTTGTAACAAATTTAATACATTTAGTTTTATTCTCATTCAACATTAAGTTATTCATATTAAACCAGTTTACTACTTTCGAAATAGCATTGTTTACATCATTCCACGCTTGTTGCTGTCGTTTGACTTTAAAAATAAGTGAGGTGTCGTCAGCAAACAATACTATGTCATGGTGGGTCTCTATGAGATGTGGCAAGTCATTTATGTAGATAAGGAAAAGGAAAGGCCCCAATATAGATCCCTGTGGTACACCCGTGGAGACCAAAGACCCCGGCGATCGCTGTCCATTCACATCAACCCTTTGTATTCTACCGCGTAAATAAGATTCCAGTAAATTTAACGCTGATCCTTTAACTCCATAATGGTCTAGCTTCCTGATCAATGTTTCATGACAAACGCAGTCGAAGGCCTTGGACAAATCACAGAAGATACCTAAAGCATCTCGCGATTCCTCCCAGGCATCAAATATTTGTTTAATTAATTCGACACCAGCGTCGGATGTTGAGCGCCCCCGAGTAAAACCAAATTGCTTGTTATGCATTAAATTGTTTACGTTAAAGTGCTTAATTAATTGGGATAAAACTATTTTTTCAAAGATTTTGCTGAACGTTGGTAGCACAGATATAGGTCTAAAATTAGTGGGGTCAGAAGTGCTACCGGATTTGAATAAAGGAGTTACTTTACTATGTTTCATAAGATCAGGAAACTCACCAAAATCAACACATTGATTAAATATTACTACCAATTCAGGTGCTACGATTTCAATAAGGGATTTGACGACATGAACAGAGACTCCCCAGAGGTCAGAAGTTTTTTGACATTGATGGATTTAAATGCCTTTATTACATCTGAGATTTGAATATGTTCAAAATTAAAGTCGTTACTACACATAGGGACGTTATCTCTTAATAATATAGTGGCAGCCGAGGGTGATGAATTTAAATCCTTAGTTATGGAGACTGGTATATCGGTGAAAAAGTGCTCAAATTCTGTTGCTACTTCTAAACTTGACTCTATAATTTTGCCATTAATTTTTAATTTAGGATCGTGGAATCTGTGCTTTGATCGACCAGTCTCCGCATTAATCACTTTCCAGGTTGATTTAATGATGTCGGAACTATTTTTAATTTTTTGGGACAAATAATCGCGCTTAGCTTTATTACAATCAATCTTAAATTTCTTAGAATATTGTTTGACGTGTTCTTTAAATTCATCACTCGTATTAAACCGCCGTTCCTCATACAATGCATACAGTGCTCGTCTACGTTCATACAAGTCCGCAGTTGCCCACTCACTAAAAGCAGATGCGCCACCAACCACAATCTTTTTGGAAGTGAATATTTTGTTGTAATGTTTCATAAAAATGTGAAAGAATGAATTATACATATCATTGGAGTTAATGTTGGAAGACAGAGTAGGTAGCGTCTGCACTAAACTTTCTTTCATTCGTTCAACACGGCTTGTGGTTACTGGCACAAAAGTAATTTGTTTTCTAATGTTATTTTTCCTGATGGTCTCAAACGTTATTAATTGACCTAAATGATCTGACTCTAAATTACTGATTACTTTTTTATTAACAGGAAAAATATCAGTAAAAATGTTATCAATACAAGTCGCACTAGTTGCACTGATACGAGTAGGCTCCATAAAAATGTGGTTGAGTTTAGAAGACTTAAATAGATTCAACAATCTTGTACTTGTTGTTGAATTTTCTAAAAGGTTTACATTAAAGTCGCCGCATATAAGTAACTTCTTACCGCAAACTGATATTTTATGAAGCACAGATTCCATTACACTTTCAAATTGCTCAAAATTACTTAAAGGCGGCCTGTACACACATACAACAATAAATTTATCTAATTCAATAGCACTCAATTCTATAGTCCGTTCAACAGACAGAGAAACAATGTCCTTACGTTCCTTAAATTTTAATTGTTTATTTAAAATAATTAATGACCCACCATGTATGGAACTAAGTCTGTTAAACGAACTAGCCACCTGGGTCGCATTTTATAAAGTTACAATTTACAATTTCGCTGTTTGCCTCTCTAACGCACGCACACATTGGCTAGAAAGAGAGGCAAACAGCGAAATTGTAAATTGTAACTTTATAAAACGCGACCCTGGTGATTATTAAACTGAGGCACCACTTCATTACTTTTTAACCAATGTTCAGTTATACATAGAATATCAATATTAAGTTCATTTAAAAAAAGTTCAATCTGCAAATCTTTTCCTCTAATACACTGAATATTTTGATGAACCAGGTGGATGAGTTTTCTATTATTATTACAATTTTCAATTAATTTATTAGAGACTAATTTGCCAGAGATATGGCACTCTTTTGTCTTATCATTTAATTTAAATTATTGGTTAAAATTGGAACCAATTCCGAGTTCATAATTGATTGCTCAATAGGAGCACAGTTACTTGCCAAATTTTTGGCAGATATATCAAAACAATAGGATAGCGACAGAGCTATTTGTCTCTTACAATAATTAGAAAGGTAAAACTTACCTTTAGTCATAGAAATAATAGGAAAATAATACTTATTCTTATTAACATAATTGTTAATGTCAATTAGCCTAAACTTAGTACTATAATTATATGTACACAGCTTGTACATGGTCAGATTTAAATTATATCTAGTATCATTTTCTGTCTTTGACATTTCATTACAATATGGAAATGTAAACATGATAATCTCTTTAACTTTAAGAGTATTTAATTTTTCAAAGAATTTCATTAGACTATTTTTGTTCAAAACTCCTCGGCTCCCTACAAGAATGAGCAGGGTACTTTGTAAATTTAAATTACTGTCATCTAAAATTTGACGCAAAATATCATTCAAAGAAGCTGAAGGCAAACAATTGTTGAAAATGCCGGGTCCCTTTAAATACCTGTTCAAAAATGAGCCCATGTTTCTTCCAAATTCATCACAAATTTATAAATCTGATTCAACTGAGAGTATCGTAGTGAACACGCGAGATTAGTACATCTACATGTTGTGTTTACCAAATTTATTGCACGCTATGCCACTATGTTGTTTAGATAATTAAGAATATGTAGTTACTAAATCGTGCACCATTATCTACTGTTTTACCTATTCTTCTAGTTAGTTGTGTTTTCGCTCGTTTGCCCTGAAAACCAGCGTCGTGGCATCTGACAAGACACATGCTGACTGGCATCCTTTTTGGCTTCCAAATCCTTACTGTTTCTACCTGTATATATTGCTCCGTGTATGGCACCAAATAAACCATTCTTATTACTATTCCATGATACCCCTTACCTCTCCTGCTGTCATACGCCATAGCTTGCACCCTCCCTATATCAAGATGGGTGGCGTGACTCTCCGGGTTCCCGAGGGTATCGTAGCGAATTCTAGTGAAGGAGGAGCCAGCACCTACTATGAGGTATTGCGGGCGGTAGTCCGGCTCGTCTAGAAAATAGACATTAATGTACAAGTCGATCAATCCAAATGGGTCAGTATGGAGGTTTCGGAAACCATAACAGACTACTATATAATACTTTTCATCACAGTTGCTGTCTAAGCGCGCCCTTGCTTGCGTGCGTAGCGGGAGTAATAGAAAAGTGAAATACCCTAGGGAGTAGAAATGTCAGTAAGTCATTTAATATTATGTCTTAAAATTATTATTTTATCGGCAAGTGTGATGAAAAAATCACGGTCGGTAAGCGGAATACTAATTCGAGTCATAAAAGCTCTCCGCCTGACGGCGTCGGCGGAGAGCTTTTATGACTCGAGCACACTCGCGTTAGTAATTCCGTACTTAACTCCCTTGATGCACAATGTACTATTACTATAGATAATACTTTTCCTCTCAATTGGTCAAAGGTTAACTGGAAGAGATCCCTTGCAGGGATAAGTTCGCCTTTGTACATTGCTTTTATTTTGTTACAATTGTGATTTATATGGTTTGCGTGTGCAAGACATACTTACAGATATCGAAATCTTGTCTTAGGATAGGAACCATGAGATCGATTTTAGTAAAAAGAAAAACTGTATTCATATAATTACAAAAATACTCTGCCCAGGAATCGAACCTGGACTTTTCGAAAAATAAAATCTCGGTATTTTTATTTAGAAATCGGTTGTGTAGGTAGAGCTCTTAAATATATCATCATCATCATCATCATCAGCCTATGATAGTCCACTGCAGGACGTAGGCCTCTCCTATTATCTATGCTTATCTGCATTAGGAGGTAAATGCCCATAATCGCCACGCTGGGCAAGCGGATTGGCGATCGCAGTAATGTGTCCACTATGATGACGCTGCTGCCCATCATCAATTTTTATCAAATAATGGTCAGTGACACTTCAATCCCTTAGTCGACTCTTACGACACACGCAGGAGGAGTTGGGGTGGTGACACGTATTCTTATTGCCGTCACCACACGGCGGCATTTTAGTTAAACTTACTGTAACATGTGGATCCGTTCAAAGCCATGCCGGTAGGGCAGGCGCATACGCTGGTATGGTTTGACGTGAGCAGGCACAAATGAGAGCATTTGTTGACCGAACACGGGTTAGTCTCTTTCTCTCTGAAGTATATCGCAGGGTGGTAGATGTGTATGCCTGGAAAACGAAGTTTTGAATTCGAGGTTCTAAAATTATGAACATGTTTAGACGGTAGTTACGGTCTTATTTTGTCACATATATTGTGATGAGTCATGAGATTTACAAGCCATACCTAGGGTTCTTGAGTTTTAAAATGAGTATGAGAAAGAAATCAGAACGGTTAGGTTTCAATACAGATGGTGCTTTTTTACGCGCTCATTTTACGTCAGGTCGAAATCTTCGAAGGACCACATGTACTGAAAAACGTTGTACGATACATGTGCGAAAACGAAATTCATAACTCGTGTCGATTTAAATCTCGTGTACATTTTTCTCCACTCATTTTGAACTTCATTTTCTTCGCATTTGTATCGTAATGTACTGTTGACGACCAACGGGTCTATCGCGTATTTCGGACCAAACAACTGGATTGAGCACCATAACCCGAAAGTCCTCTCCACCGAACGTGTAGGTACATCATAGCCGAAAAGTACGTGAAGCTATTTAAGAAACATCGGAATTTTAGTCAAAAGGGGCATAGAATCTCGTCCGCGTGGAATCCTGTGATTTAGAAATGTAAGAGTTTTGAAACATCCATTTTTAAGCCATTGGACGTTGTGAGAGTTGTGTGTAGGCCTAGTGACAACCCTAGCGTAGAAGTGAATTACACCAAGTGCGGGTAGTCCGCAAAACCCGCGCAGCTAGAAGGTGTTGATACATTTTCTCGCCAGTCTGCCTGCGACCACGGGTGTACTTAAATGCCCGAAATGTCAGGATAAAATTAAACGTAAGTTTACGCAATTAAGACCCATTTTTGGACATTTTTTATCTATGGCTGCGATTTATGAGATTAGGGCTAAGGGTGCGGCTCCACTGACGCGGAGTGGATCGGAGCTGTGGGAGCTCGGCCAATGAGACCGCATCACAGTGTTCCGAATTCGAATTTGAAGAATGTAATTGGTCAATTTTGCACAGCACCGCTCCGCTCCGCGCCAATGAAGCCTCACCCTAATACTTAACCCGGCGAGAGTGTGGTGAAAAAAAGTTAAACAAAAATAATATATTGACATAAGTCAAACGCAGGGTATGAGATACCCTGCCACACTCCCGACGACGGGTTAAATAACACTTTGTAATAAACTAACCATAGACCATAGACGTATTAGCGAACACATTCCTCTTCCCTATGGAATGTATCTTATCCAATGTCTGTATCGTGTTCGAGATCCAATCGCTCCAGAACACGGTGTTTTCGAACACGGCTATCGCGTAGGGGTGGTGGGACGTCGATTTGAATAGGGGCTGAAAAATTTGTCATAAATTACACGGTAATACCTATATAATTTCAGGGATTTGTTTGTCACTTCAACGAAAGCGTCATTACCAATGCTCAGCGGAGGTGAGCTGTTTTCATACTACATGTCACGTGATACACGTCATTTAGTATGAAAACAAGATAAGATCGCCTGTTGAGTTACCTGCTCTACCTTTAAGATTCTATTTTTTTTTGTTAGGTATTTTTTTTTTATGTTACGAGGTGTGCAATAAAGAGTATTGTATTGTAAAACAGCTCACCCCCGCCGAGCATTGGTCATTCATTAGAGAGACAGAAAAATTACCGAAATTTACGAACTTCGGTGTTCGCGGTAGCAGGCCTGTGTGCTTAGATTAGACAAGTTGCCAATCGCTAACGCTTAATCGTCAATCGTAAACGAAAGGCAGCTAACTGTCTTTGTCGCACTAATATGAAAGAGTGACAGAGAGGGAAAACTACGATACGCTACAAAGCGTTAGCGATTGGCAACTTGGCTAAGCATCCTGTACTTACATAGACATGTTTCGTATCGACTTTGATCACCATGATAGTCTTGTCGACGTAGTATAAGCGGCCGTTGGGTGCATCCATGGCGAGGCCCGTCGCGAAATTATACAGCGAGGCAGTCATTATCTAGAAAAAACGCTGTTATTAAAATTACGTTTTTAGTACGCCTTTTTGACGCGCTAATGTAGTGGCTCATTTTACGTTAGGTCCGAATCTTCGGAGGGCCATCTGTACTAAAAAAACGTCGTACGAGACACGTGCAAAAACGAAATTCGTAACTCGTGTCGATTTAAAACACTCCCTTCGGTCGTGTTTTAAAACTTCGCCGCTCGTTTCGAATTTCATGTTTTTCGCACTTGTGTCTTAATGTACTATTTTAGTACAGATGGTGCCTTTTTTAGGCGCTAGTGCGAGACGTGGGTCATTTTACTTCGGTCGCAGAATAAGTCACTAAGGAGTTAATTAGAAATAAGTTCAAGTTTCGGACGTTGTAACAAATAAAAATACGACCCTTCTGAAACTCCCAAACACTATTCGAGTCTCAAAACCTCACAGACTACGGGATGCATTTATTTATGGCCATTTTGTATAAATGCAAACTTAATAAAATTGTTCCCTTTAGTGCACCACTTCTACGTGCTGTACAGTCCCCAAAAAATAGCGGTTTGGCATTTTTATACTGCCACTGAATAGAGTGGTTGGCCACATTTCAGTCGGAATTTCAAACTCAGATAAATCCACTCTAATCACTTGAGAGATTATTGAAGATAATTCGGTGATTTTAAAGGCAGATTATTTTTATCATGGCTAAATCAATAAAACATCGCTCTTGTTCGACAAACTCAGCTTAAAAACCATGTAGGTTTACTAGTGTAATTTTTTTCAAAAATATATTTTTTTATTGGATTTACCTTCATATTTTGATATTATCGTTTGCAATTTATCTATCTTCGAAAAAACTCAGTGAGAATTTATATTATTTTGATATAACATAGGTACCTATAGAATAAGATTTGAAAAAAATTACGACGCAGTATTGACGTCGTCTGACAGCCATGTTGAATAAACTTCTTTCGCTGATTGGCTTTGATGGACTTGCCTTCATTTGAAATAAACTGTCATATGGATTTACGTGATTTTGATAGAATATTGTCGTTATAACTTTATTTTTCACAAAAACTACACGAAATTATACTTAACCCATGAAATAGAAAGAAAACCAATTTATTAAGCTTTTATTATATACAAAAATCTTAAAAAATGTCAGAAATGGATTTACCCGAGTTTGAAGTTAACCGACTCATTTATTATTCCGTTCTTTATCATTACGCACAGATACAAAATAATAAATCATACCTCATGATCAGTGCCATCCATGCGCGCGCGCATGATCACATGCCCTCCCGCAAGCCCGGCCACGTCAGCCCAGTACATCACTCTGAAAAATACTTGTTCTGTAGCCGTACAATCAACAACACACCTGTGAACACAAGCCAAAGTGCCAAAAATATGTAAACAGAACTTTATTGCCTGGACATAAAGGTGTGTATACATATATCTGGCACTTTGTCTGTATCCACAGCTGTGTTGTCGATTGTACCATGACTTTCCGCGGCATTCGTTTACTTTCTATCCGGCTCGCTCGCGCCAATACGCAAGTACGAGCGGGATGGATAGAAAGTAAACGCGCGTTGATAAGGGCTTGTCCATTAATCACGTCATACTGTAAAGGGGGAGAGAAGGTCAACAAAAAAATCACCAGTTATCACCATAGAGGAGGGGGGCAAATCACGTGTAATTGTTTGTAACTCTCTAGTACTCTCTACTGAACAGTATACTTTTTTTAATAGTTATTTATGTGGCTGGCGCATAATAAGAGGCATTAAACATGAGTGTGGTTTTATGAAACGAGCCGTAGGCGAGTTTCATAATAAGATCACACGAGTGTTTAATGCCTAATTATGTACAGTCACATACATAACTTTATCTACATCCATATCATTAGTTTAGAATGACAATTTACCTTTATTTTCATAGATATCCACTAAGTAATTACCTCTAAATATAAAAATTCAAATCAGTTGAAATCACTCAATTTGAGTAAGGATATCCTACAATAAATATTTATTGAAAAAAAAACAACAAAAAGAAGTTGACTTCATAATGTTAAAATTAATATCATGACGACGATACTTTAATGTCAACATTATGATGCACTGTACTCTGCCTGTACTTTAATGTTAACATTATGATACAGCCACAGACACCGGTCTCTTAATATAGGTCATTACATTACCGCTTCTGAATACATAACAGGGAAATTATGATATTCCTGTAGATAAAACATTTTTAAAATATAACCAAATGTCAAATCCTGAACTGAGTTTTAAAACTTCGTGGACATTTACCTCGTAGTTGGCAAAAAAGTTTTTTCCCCATCACGTGTGCTTAATAAAGTACGTAAATTGAACTGTTATTAAAAGCATATAAATATCACCAAGTATCACCATGGGGGGTGGGGGGTTCTAAAATAGGCCAAAATCGTATGACGTGATTAATGGTAACGTAGCGTCAGCTGGTGGTAGGGCTACTATAGTTCACTGTCATACAGAAGCCGCGGCGAAGGCGCGAAGAAATTGCCGCGCGACCCGGAAGTACATGTTTTGCCTGCGGCTTATTCAGTGTGGACCCGGCTAACAAATGTGAAATAAATAGATACCGACGCTGGAAAGGAGAAATTGGATAAGCGACATTTTTGAACATATTGAGTTATATACACCGTTAGAATCGGCAAATTTTTCTGCGTCGAATGAGTTAGGTTTCGTATCCATTTGACAACTTTTGTGTCGCTTATCCCATCGGTGATTTAGAGTACTTTCGATCATTTTTATTACTAAACGACTTGGTTTTTGACAACTTTTAAGAAAATGGAGAATAGATAAAATATAATTCAACATAATGAATCTTGGATTGGATTATTTTACCTATTTGTCATGACAGGTTAAATTTTACTTGGATATTTTTGCTGTGTAACAACTAATCATCACTTGTGGGTAGGGCTGCCATCCGTCCGGGTTTCCCCGGATTTGTCCTAGTTTGTAGGCCGTCCGGGGGCCGTCCGGGGGGGGTTTCAAGAAGTGTCCGGGGAAAACCCGGACACTTTTCATGTAAGGAAGCACCTCATTGAATTTAATTACTAAAGTAACTCACTGGAGTTACTTTAGTAATTAGATTTAGTCATGGTTGTGGCAAAATAACAGCGTCTGCTGCTGGAAGCCTTGGAGCTTCCCGCGTAGACACATGCTGAGCCACCATCCATTTCTTTAAGTTTGTTGTCTGTTCTGTTACTGTGTATTTCTGCTCTTTGTACTTATGCAAACTTTTGGAATAAATTTCTTTATTATTATTATTATATTATTATTTATCGGTATTATTTGACTGATTAACTAACTTTGTTTACGTAATAAAAAAAAGAGTCAAATTTTATTATTTTGTAAGAAAAATTGTTTTGTTTTTGTTATTGTTTTATTGAAAATTACACATTGTGTCAAATTACAAGAAAACAAATGAATGAAAAGTCTTTTTTTATGACTCGTCCGGGGAAATAATGCGATTTACGCCAAATGTCCGGGTTTTTTAAATCTTTGTCCGGGTTTGGCAAAATTCGAGATGGCAGCCCTACTTGTGGGTTAGCTATTTCTACCTGACTGTTTTATATGTTCTTATGTCGTTTGGACAATTTTACCTTTATCTTAATTTAAAATTTAAGACGGTTAGACAATATTACTTGACTATGATATCTGAACTATTGGCGTTTATCCATTTTTACCCCTACATTTATTTATGAACCATTTGTCGCTTAAGTATCCCTTATTACCCGAATGTACATTATAATACTACTGTCACTTATCCTAACTTGCATGAATGAAATGTCAGTCAAATAGCAACAATTTGCATACATGATATATTATAGTTGTCGATTTCTAAGAATGATTTTTTGACAGTTCTAGATTAATTCTTATCAATATCGACGCTGGAAAGGAGAAATTGGATAAGCGACATTTTTGAAGATATTGAGTTATATACACCGTTAGAATACCGTCTGCTATTTTATTTTTTGTCACGTTATGTAGAAACATTTGGCAGAGGGGTTGTCCTGTCAATTGTTACTCTGCGTTAAATAAAATGTATTTGGAACTTTAATAAATAAAATAAAAAAAATAAATAGGTACTAACTAAAACTATTTTTTAAGTGTTATCATAACGTAATACGGTGGATAAACATACCAACAGGTACGGTTGTTAAAAATAGATAGTTTTCAAGTGCCTCGTTTGTAACTATTGTCGGCTCAATAACGAGTTATCCTTGTTGATTTTGCATGTTTTAAAATAAAGAGAAAATCTCAAATAGAAAAACAAAATATATTTGTTTTTAATACTTAACAATAACTATTACTTACTCACATACTTATCTACTTTTTAGAATAAAGTTATAAAAATACCTAAAACAGTGTCTTTCTTTTTTCACGTGTAAGTAAATTCGTTTACTAGTCACGGAATGTTACTCTGGTAATTGAAATGACTATGAAGTCTAAAATAGTTTCTCATTTTAAGTATGTAGATATTACTTACTGATATATTTATGCTAATTTTTTCAATTTATATATTTTTACCCGAATATAAAATAAGCCACATCGGCAGTTAGATAATTTTAACATGATGAATTTGTTGTGCAAGTCTCGGGTGGACTTTTTTACCTTCCTTATTTCTTTTACAACGTGTTGGTTAGATAATTTTACCTGAATCAATTTTTACGACCATTTTGCTTAAACGACAGTAAATCCTTAAATAACACTTGAATACGTTAAATAATTAAAACATCACATAGAAAACATATTTATGTCCATAAATAATGCTTCAATTATTTGATTTGGCCTGCTAATTCATATTAATGATTTTTTTTCGAAAATCTCGGCGGTTTTTTGCCTCTCCTGTAAAGTACGCACTGTGTCGCTTATCCAATTTCTCCTTTCCAGCGTCGATATCATGTCACAATGATAAATTAACCTAGTTCCACGGTAAGTTCAAATAATAATCGAGCTTATCATCGCACTAGGTGGATTTGTGCACAGAATTAGATTTGGATAGAGGAAACAAATTCATTCATTTGCATGGCGGTCGAGCGTGTCAGATTTTGTACTGAAATTGTTACTTGCCTATGATTTTAAATATGTCTCAGGCCCTTGAGTATTCATATTTTTTTGTGTTGTTGCAATTAATATTACTTAAGGAGACATTATTAATGTTTTTGTTCACCTTAATTTACAAAATTTGACGCCCGAAAGCTGCAAGCTGCGATTAAAGACGGACAACTCAGTGGATTTCACCGAGTTCATTTGACACGCTAAGTAGATACGTTTGCTTGATCTATGGTATATATATGACATCTGTGGATTTGTGTATCTAATAATCATTTATTTTATAAATGTGAGTGAGTTTAGTAAAACGTCCCACTTTGTCGTTTGCTATAAAGCCGCTTTGTCAGTTTATTCATATGAAGATACAAGGAAATCTCGTCTTTACGGTAAGCGACAAAGTGGGACGTTTTACTAAAAACTAACACAAATAGTCTTCTAATACTAGTTAAAGTAGTTAATTAACTTTCATTCTCGCTTATTTATACTCATTACAAGCGACATATTTCGCGGTCCGCGACGTTAGCAGCGGACTCAGTGCTTGAGATTGGAGACCGGAACGCACATCGTCCATTAAATACAAAAGCGACACATGTCAAAAAATACTTTTTACAGGGGAGCTGTTTAAAGATTTTGTATTCGTTTTTTGTTCACAAATTTTTTTTACAGCATTAATATTATATGTGTTATATATCAATTTGTAGGTATTTTAACCCTCTTTTGATGTGTTTGGTTATTAGAAAGTAATATGTGCTGTGCAAGCTTTTATGAGCGTATACGTCCGTTTTGCATAAAAAAATAACATTAACTCTGAATTTTTTTTTCCATGAAAGGCCACAAATACAAAAAAATAAGCAGTTATTTCATTTAAATCATACATAAAATCATGTCTTAAACATAGAAATACTGTTTTTTTAACAAAACTGAACCAGACAAAACTTTTTCTTACTGTTTTTTTACTTACATATTGTCAAAACATGTTTATAGGTACCGTAAACCGGGGTTACTTTGATTAATTTTAACTTTGGTTACATATTTTGATGAATTTAACGGACGAACTAGTTTAAAATTCAGATATAATTATCGGTTTTCTTGAAGAATCAACCTGCTATATAAAAAAATGTGGTACTTTTAGTTATTAAATATAAAATAAATACAACGCGATCAAAGTTATATTGTTGAGAATGGAATTAATACTTTGATACCACTTATTTTTACTATAAACTGGAAATAGCCCACCTAAAAGCACGTAAATAATAAAAATCGGTTAAGTACATCTTTAGTTATTTGTTTTTTCTATGTGTATTGTATTTGTGTGGTGGTTACTATGATCCCATACTAAATGATCCAAATTGATATGTTTTGACGGTTTACTAGTTTTTTCATTAGAACTGATGCAAGAACTTAATTTTTACCGATGCAAAAGTATATCTTTCAATATTTAATTGCAGAGATAATAAGTCTTTCCTAAAAACCTACTTATGATTAGTAATAATGTAACAATTTTTTTTTCTAGACGACATGACAGTTTAGCGCTAAAGTACTTGGGTACTACCTATGTAGTAAAGCAATAGGATTTCAGAGTCAATTCAACATCTTTTACCGATTTTTGAAAGATTTACATGAAATACACAAAAGTAACGTCACGTTTGTATACTACACTTATATTAAATAAAAGTTTTGTACAATAATGACTGTAGTCTATATCTTAGTAATAATTTATTCGTGTATGATGCCGTGCATAATGTCTAATAATTTATTTTAAATACAGTCATCATCCCTATGTTGGCAGTCCCAAAAGTGAAAAAATAAATATTACCCACATCACAAGCCTTAATTGAGCTTACCGTGGGACTAGGTTGTATTGTGTAAGATGTCCCAAGATATTTATTTTTTTATTTTATTTTTTTATTTATCTTCCACACAATCTCTAATATACTTTTAAGTAAAACGAACACAATACAAAGTACCACGTTTTACAATTACTGTTTTTATAAGATGTATTGTATTTTTTAAGATTTCATGTAAAAGATACTCAATTATTCAATCTGGTACATTTATGGATTTTAATATTATACTGAATTAAAAACGGTTGTAAATGCAACAATGTTTTTTGAAATTCAACATTCCGTATTGCGGCTCCTTTGTTTATAAAGAAATCTAAACCATACATATTTACTTTATTCAAAACAGCATCATGTATAAATATGGCTCCTGTGATTGATGCATTCGAATGTATTTTTAATTCAAAAAGGTTGCAAATCCAAATACGGCAGTTTTGATGAATGAAAAATCAAATTTAAGAGGATATTTTAAAATCAAAGCTGCCACATCCCGTTTTGCGACTCCTTTTTATATAAAAAAACATAACATTTACGTATTTATTTTATTCAAAACGGCCACATCTATAAATATGGCACCTTTGCTTACATATTTTTTAACGTAATCACTTATTTTTTCGTTTCATGGCACTTTTTCACAAAAATGTCGTGTGTTTTGGTCGACAGTCGAGTCGCAACTGACAAAATGGCAGTTTAGCACTGAAATAAGTTTCGAAAGAGCGATAGTGCAAAAAGGGCACCTGCATAATTTTGATACTTACTAACGTCAAATCGACAGGTGTCTTAGTGTCCCGTAAAATATTAGTGCTGATAATGTCGTTTTTGCAATAAAATCATTTTTCACGGTTTTTGAGTTGTGTCGCTTTTGTATTTAATGGACGACATGTTGGGCAAATTGACTAAACATATTATTAGTTCTCTTACCCATTATTGACATCCAAAGTAACGAATTTCGGCCTCAACGTCGCTGTATGGACGCGTGCACATATAGACCCGTCGGACTTGCACACATATATGGCACCGCGGGAAGCGTCACTGAAGTAGATATTACTTCCCAGCCAGTCTATCGCTACATCACCAGCGTCGTATAGACCTAGGCTTACTAGGACCTGAAAATGTATGTTGCTATAAATATGCCATATACCAAAGAAAAAAGAGCAAGATCAACAACGTCGGAAGTGGGGATCGAACCCACGAACTCAGCTTTCGAGGCTGATGCCTGTACCGCTCGGTCACTCGATCTTAGCAACCACCGGTCAAATTTCGCGGATATATATGCAATCTTACAAGGCCAGGCGCCTTTGACCATAGTCTAAGGGCAAGCACTACATGCATGCTTCTATCCGGATACCTTTCGGCTTTCTGGTATAGCGAGATTTATATTGTTGTCTTTCCCCTTATTCATAAACGTTTGTTAACTTAACAAGCCGCTAATAATAGTTTGTCCCTTTCGGTCTTAACAATGTGTCCATAAGAGCAAAAGGGACAAACAATTATTAGCGGCTTATTAAATTAACAAACGTTTATGAATTAGGGGGTTTGATTATTGATGTTAAAATGCAAATTAACCAAGTCCACAACTCCACACTAAAAGAGCAGCTATGCGAGAAAGTTGCTGCGTAAGGCAACTCGGTCAGTGTGAACTTGCCTCGTACGAGGGTAATGTACGGTACAAGGCGCCACAAGCTGCATACGAGAGGCTTCTACTACTTTTTTGTACAAAATTGTATTGTACGCTAATGTAGAACATTCGTATTTTTCAAGCATTTTCCTTCACTCCTCCATTGGCTGTGTTATCGTATTTCCTAATAGTGAACTAGGATCACTTTGTACCGTGCGGTCAATTGCTGATAGTGATCCCGCAAAATTCGGAGCCGGCACTCATTGGTAGTTTTAGACGGTAGTCCACTAGTGGTTAGTCCGTCATACAGGAGGTTTCCCTTGGACTAAATGCATTTCTCCATCGTTAAAAAAAGGATCAATTTGTACCATCATAAAAATACCTGTTTAGTTTCTGTGACGTTGGCCAAGTGCGCTCTGACTATAGCCTGATGTCCCTCAGCCGTTTCTACCCAGTAGAGATATTTGCCATCGTACGACACACCGTGGCTCTGAAAATGTTCAAGAAGAGATAAATAAGTCAGTGAAGATAGAAGCAGGGGACATAATATGTATTCGTTTTTAGTAAAACGTCCCACTTTTTGTCGCTTACCACAAAGACGCGATTTCCTTGTATCTTCATATGAATAAACTGACTAAGCGGCTTTATGGCAAACGACAAAGTGGGACGTTTTACTAAACTCGCTCACATAATTATGGTGAACGTGATCGTAATAATACATAACTTCATTGATCCTAGTTTTATTTCTAAAGATTTTAAATAAAACTATGATAAACGGATATACTCGCGTATATTAATTAAATTTAACTTCATTCCGACATTTCGAACAGGGTTCGTGGTCTGCGGTCGACTGAGAATGGACGAAATTTGATAGATTTACCTCCATAAAATAAGAAAGATAAGTACAAAACTACCCGCAAATAAATTATACTAAACCACAGACAATAAATTTTAAGGGTACAGTCGACGTCAAATATATAATTACGGTTAAAGCGCCAAAAATATATTTACACGACTTTATTACCTTGACATTAAGGTCGTGTAAATATATTTTTGGCGCCTAAACCGTAATGATATCTTTGACGTCGACTGTACATACCTTTGCACATTAAGCTAAGTAGTTATTCATTATAAGTATTTTCAGAATGAAGACAAGAAACAAAATAAAGATAAAGTATTCTTAATCCTAAGTAATTTCAAGGCGCTTCTACACAGGCCGAACTGCCTCGCGCGACAAATTCCTCGCGAGGTGGATCGTTCTGTGTAGACGAGGCCATTAATGATATTATGTAGCTAATGTAGTGTGGGGTTGAGTGTACCTTCTTTATTCCCGTGGCGACAATAAATTCTTTCTTGCCTTTGATTGATATATAGCGAATATCTTTCTCAGTACTATAGAAAAGCATCGCATCAGGACCTGCAAGGAATTCAATATTAAGTTACCTATAGAAAACAAGTACAATAAACTAAATACAATTTGAGTCTATATCAGCCGTTGTAGGCCTTGTTGTTGCCTAAGCGATTTTTTAATTAAATTATTATTATTTAAGCATCAAAGAGATTTGAAGTTTGCTGTATGTGAACGAGTTTAGCCAGCACAGACGTGCCTCGCCGAGGCAAAACGCATAACTGCCTTATATCAAATGCGAAATGTCTACAATTTGATCAAAGTAGAGCCCTAACGCTTAACATTCAATATACTACTATCTGGGGCTGATTCAACGCTTACAAAGTCAAAGTATTCTTTATTCAACTAGGCACAGCAATGAGCGTTTTGAATCATTAAATTAAATAGCAAATGGGAAAAAATGTACTTCCGGCTCTAACCCTACACCACGGAACCGAGAACAATCCGGTAAGAAACTTATTTTTTCAAATAATAATAAATCTTACAGCTAACATGCATTAATTAAAAACAAAACATAATAATTTAATATACATGCAGATATAGTACAATAACTAGAGATGAACCGCCATATTGTAAAATAACTAAAATAAAGCTCAATGAGGAGATAAAGAAGGGTCGTCGGCCATGTAACTTTGACAGAAGATAATAGACTGTTGAGGGACTGAATAGCGCTATTTGACGTTTATGAATAACGTTTTAGGACATCCGTCTCTCAAGGACCCTTCAACAGTCCTCTAACTTTTAATGAATAAGCTGTAAATCTCTAATAGTCAGAACATATAAATCTTACCCTGAGCAAAACAGAGATATCCGTATATATCTTCAATAAATCCAGCGTTACACCAACAGTCGAAGGATCCGTGCTTGTTAGTACAACCCTGGCTGCAGAGCGGTGGCTCTACCTGGCACTCGTCGACGTCTTCGCATTGCATGGTGGTTTCGTTGAAGAAGAGAGTGTGAGGATGTTCTAAGCAACTGCAGCGGGCGCCGCCGAACTCCGGCACGCAAGTTGTGATGTTTTTAGGACAGGTGCTGTTCTGGCAGATTGTATGCCCTGGGACAGAACATATGAAGGGTGCAGTTAACCGTTTCAGTGCGGATGACACGCCAGGCGTGTCTTGAATGTTTTAACGAATGGCGTATGACACGATAGGTGTGTCATCATACTCTATAGCATAAGGCACGCTTGACGTATCATGAAAAAATTGTTCGCCGCTATAGATAAAAGTTTTTGAAAATGGAACACGCAACGAATCGGTTAAGTAGCCGTACCCAAGTAACGGATTCGTTAGGTTCTACTCGTACGTAAAACAGTTCATAGCGCTCGCTCTAGGGAATCAGTACGAGCGTGATAGAATTTACTGATGCACAAAGCCAGAGAAAGTCCAGGGAAACTGTATACAAATTGTCCGGGATTTTGTGTTTTTCTAGGATTTACGAAGTTCGGGGTAGCAGCCCTACTGTTCAAATTGGTTATTACTAAAACTCACAGTTCTTGCAAAACGGTCCCTCATCAGAACCATCTCGACAGTCGGTGACGTTGTCACGCATCTGATGGACATCCAGGCAGAAGGACTCGCCGGGACATTTGTAAGCGTTTTGCTTCCCGTCAGAAAAAACCAGCTCTAAGAACGATGGGTTTTCAGTATGGCCTGATCGCCTATAGACCATTTTAAACTCTAGCCGATTTTTACTGTGAAGTTGGTTTTACTATTTTATATTTGGAATGGAAATTAACATCTTTTGCACTGTACATTACAAGCGACGTCGTTTTGAAGGCAGGTAAAAATGGGATTTATGGAAATTATCCAGGTTTTTTGAGTTTTTTTTCTCAGCTTTTGCGAATTTCTAAATCGCAGCTCTACCTAGAGTTGTAAATTGGTTTATTACTAAAACTCACAGTTCTTGCAAAACGGTCCCTCATCGGAACCATCTCGACAGTCGGTGACGTTGTCACACATCTGATGGACATCCAGGCAGAAGGACTCGTCGGGAAATTTGTAAGCGTTTTGCTTCCCGTCAGAAAAAATCAGCTCTAAGAACGATGGGTTTTCAGTATGGCCTGATCGCCCATAGAACATTTTAAACTTTAGCCGATTTTTACTGTGAAGTTGGTTTCACTATTTTATATTTGGAATGGAAATTAACATCTTTTGCACTGTACATTACAAGCGACGAAACGCAGATGCAGTTATGATTGCATCTTGACGCATTAAAAGCGTCATAACGTCAAGTTCCGTACCAATAAGTCGTTTTGAAGGCAGGTAAAAATGGGATTTATGGAAATTGTCCAGGTTTTTTGAGTTTTTTTCTCGGTTTTTACCAAGTTCTAAATGGCAGCTCTACCTAGGGTACAAATTGGTTTACTACTAAAACTCACAGTTTTTGCAAAACGGTCCCTCATCGGACCCGTCTCGGCAGTCCGTCACGTTGTCACACATCTGATGGACATCCAGGCAGAAGGACTCGTCGGGAAATTTGTAAGCGTTTTGCTTCCCGTCAGAAAAAATCAGCTCTAAGAACGATGGGTTTTCAGTATGGCCTGATCGCCCATAGAACATTTTAAACTTTAGCCGATTTTTACTGTGAAGTTGGTTTCACTATTTTATATTTGGAATGGAAATTAACATCTTTTGCACTGTACATTACAAGCGACGAAACGCAGATGCAGTTATGATTGCATCTTGACGCATTAAAAGCGTCATAACGTCAAGTTCCGTACCAATAAGTCGTTTTGAAGGCAGGTAAAAATGGGATTTATGGAAATTGTCCAGGTTTTTTGAGTTTTTTTCTCGGTTTTTACCAAGTTCTAAATGGCAGCTCTACCTAGGGTACAAATTGGTTTACTACTAAAACTCACAGTTTTTGCAAAACGGTCCCTCATCGGACCCGTCTCGGCAGTCCGTCACGTTGTCACACATCTGATGGACATCCAGGCAGAAGGACTCATCGGGACATTTGTAAGCGTTTTGCTTCCCGTCAGAAAAAATCAGCTCTAAGCATGATGGGCCGTCATTCCATCTATTGGGGTTTCCAGTATGGCCTGAAAATTTATTATATATTATTTTGAGACATTTTGAAAGTTCGCCATGTGAGGTGGTCTATTATATTGCATCGAACTTGACTGAGAGGATTATGTTCGTTAGTTGTTGCTTGTCACATCATCAGCCTATGTTAGTCCACTGCTGGACGTATGCCTCTCCTATTAACTACGCGTATAGACGCATTAGGAGGTAAATGCCCATAATCGCCACGCTGGGCAAGCGGATTGGCGATCGCAGTAAGTGGTAAATGGTAAGTAAATGGGTATGTCGGTGGATAATTACACGATTTCCACTCAGAATAGCGAGTTCTGTCGATCCTGTTTGTCCAAAGATTCTTCGCATTCCGTTACCATTTTATAATACATTTTGTATGACAGTAACGAAATGGAAAGTTCAAAGAATGTATGTCAATTTTGGAACATAATTTGGGACTATCAGGATCGAAAGAGCTCACGACGCTGAGTAGAAATCAAATAAAAAATACCTATGTTACAAAAAAATGGGAGGGACAACTTTGAAAAAAATGGCCCAGGTGGATACGCGTTTGGAAAAACTAGTGGTAACGGGAAAAGTTGAGGGCAAAAGACCTAGAGGACGAAGTCCCAAGAGACGGTCGGACCAGACAGTCGCGGATCCAGGACTTCGTTCAGGTTGTGGGCGAGTTCGTCGCTGTTTTTCGTTAGAGAATACGAAGTTCATACATTAAACGTCAAACTTTCGACGCAATGTAGTTCCAGCTCACGCCGCATTCGTCGCCGAGCACTAGTGTCGTTTAAAGTACATTAGTGAATACCATTTTTAGGCTCGAGGTTGCCGCAGCACTGACACAGCGCTGACAGCAAGGCGGTTTCCTTAGTGAATAACACTACAGGGCAGAGGGGGTTGGATTCGCCCCCCCCCCCTCCCTAGATCCACGCCTGGTACCAGGATGCTTATAGCCAAGTTGCCAATCGCTTACGATTAGTAGCGGATCATAGTTTTCCCTCTCTGACATTCTTTCATATTAATGCGACAAAGACAGTTAGCTGCCTTTCGTTTACGATTGACGATTAAGCGTTAGCGATTGGCAACTTGTCTAAGCACTCAGATATTCGAACAGCTGGATCTTCCCATTACCACCGCGCTCCATCGAGCCACATATACAGTTGCCATAAATACAGTTGGAGGCATTTCATAAAACGCAAGTGGTGTCACGATCCTTAGCAATGGGAGAACGATTAAAAAGAGAAGAGATACTCGTATTACTCACGACAAGAGCTTAATTCTTCGTCGCTTCGATCTGCGCAGTCATATTGTCCGTCGCACATCCAATGATTCGAGATACAAGTGCCATCGCCGCATTTAAATCCCTTGCAGTCCTTCGGCTTAGGCTATAAAAATAATAGCAGTCCATAGCATTACCAATAGGTATCCACCGACTGTCATCAGTCTAAGGCCTAGATGTAGCTAAGCCTAATATATAAAAAAATGTGTCAAATACGATAGTCAAACCTTGCGCATTTTTTCCCCTGATATAATAATTGTATAAATTGGCAAACCAAGTAACACAACTCACAAGTTATAAGTGAAAAAATATGTGGATCGCCTATAGAATATTTTAAACTCTAGCCGATTTTTATTGCCAAGTTGGTTTCAGTATTTGGAATTGTTTTAAAAATCCGTGCGCTGTAAATTATAAGGGATTAAACGCAGATGTACAGTCAACAAAAAAGTGGTTTACCACTTTTCAGCTTTATTACCACTTAATAGAGTCGAAAAGTTGTGAACCATTTTTTTGTTGACTATACTTGGTCATGATTGCATCTTGTGACGCCACATTACAATTAACAACTTATTGTTCGAAACACAATGTTAAGAAGATAGATCTACTATTAGGTATCATCATCATCCTATCACAATCCACTGCTGGACGTAGGCCTCTCCTATTAACTATGCGTACCTATACCTAGATACAATAGGAGAGGAGGAAAGGAGTCTATTAGATAGGTCTTATCATTTTTTGTAATGTGTCGCCACTATCGTTATGTTCCATGCCATGTCATTTTAGTGTATGTAGGTACACGTTACACTAAATATTATAAAAACCGCCTAATCCATATAAACACAGAAGTCTATTAAATTACAAGTAAAATAAAAACCTAAAGCTTGTGAAACAACTCGCACCTTTAATCAAACTTACTTTAGTCTCCACCGCGGTACAGTTAGCCTCATCACTGGCATCAGGACAGTCAGGCTCGCCATTACACAACCACGTGGCCGGGATGCAGGCTTGGCCGTTAACGCACAGAAACTGGTGCGTCTCATTGCAAAAATTCGGGTTGGGCGGGTGGTCCGCTAAAATATCACATCAAAATAAAAGATATTTTAAAGACAAACGGGTCTTAATCGCGTAAACTTACGTTTAACGTCACCACGCGCCACGGGTGTAACGTCATGCCCGAAACGTCAGGATACAATTAAACGTAAGTTTACGCGATTAAGACCCGTTTGTCTTTAAAATATGAGTGATAATCGTGAAAGTTTAAATCAATATAAAATAATAGTACATTGTGCATCAAGGGAGGTAACTACGGAATTACTAACGAGAGTGTTAGAAGCCCGACGCCGCCAGGCGGAGGGCTTTTATGACTCGAGTTAGTATTCCGCTTACCGACCGTGATGCATACAATGTTTTTCATCATACTTGCCGACAAAAAAATAAGTTTTAAGACAAAATATTATGAAATGACGTACTGACATTTCTATTACTCCCTAGGGAATTTCACTTTTCTATTACTCCCGCTACGCGCGCAAGCAATGGCGCGCTTAGACAGCAAGTGTGATGAAAAGGATGTTGGTGACACAGCGTAAGCGAAATATTCCACCTATGCCAGTGACACGCATACGTGATCAAAATAGCCTTATTCCTATGTCACTAGCATAAAATAAAGTTTTACTCCTGTGCCAGCGGTTTAGAAATGTACGATAATTTTTAGCACAAGTTTTGTGCCGCGCCATAGAAATACAATCATTTTGGTCACACATGCGTGAATAATTTCGATCGGCATAGTATTTATTAGCACTTAAATAATTAAGCAGTACCTACTGGGGGCGAACGTGTAGGCTAGGTCACTGAATGACCCACCTCGCGAGAATAGTTATTTGTTATACAAGGGTGCAAAGTTGTATTTTACCCGCGAGTATGAAATTGAAACACGAGCAAGCGAAAGGATTCTATAGTTAAACCACGAGCGAAGCGAGTGGTTCTAAAATAGAATCCTGAGCGCAGCGAGTGTTTTAACATACGAGAAGTAAAATACATTTGCACCCGTGTGTAACACAAAACTTTTCCCCTCACTATAGCGAGGAAACTCAAAAAAGGTAATTATTTGTTCACATTACAATCATCATCGGGTTAGTGATAATAATTTTCCAAATGCATCATGTATTTAATGCAAGATTTTGTCGCTTAGGACGAAAAAGTAAACGCAGCACGATTTTAACACATTCCTGTAGTTGCACACCAACGCCAATGCATTATTAAATCATTCTCATTCATTATTTTTACAAAATTATAACAGAACACCCTGAAAGTTGTTTAGTTTACTATTTTTATGCGTGTTCGAGTCGGTAAATAAAGATTATAACCTATAATATTCTTTGACAATGTTGACGTTGACATTTTCTGCGTTTTGTGATTGCATCTAGTCATCTTATCATCATTCACTAAAACAATTGTTACTTATGGAATTTTAGGATTTATATGTTAAAATCATCATATTATATAAAGGTTTGTATTTTACACTAAATTCTCAAACAAATTATTTAATTATCATTAATATGGAACGATTTCCATGAGCATTTTACGTTTTGTTATTCCAAAACCAAGGTCATTACTTTGCCACACAAGTGAATAATATGCATTTTTACACGTTCGTATTAAAGGATAAACGAGCACTTTACGAGCTAGTGAGGGGAAAAATATATTGCCGCGCGAGGCAGCGCGATCAGTGTAGTCGTGCCTGGCCCAGAGAATTAACCGCTCGTACTGCCTCGCGCGGCAATGTCCTCGCGAGGTAGCTGATTCAGCATGGATACGCCTAATATGCTCTGTTGACAACTTGACACCCCAAACACACAATACAAACTGTCACTACTCTTAGCAACCTCGTATGTCAGAATTCAATCAGAACTGATATACGAGCTTCATTCCAAGAAGATATTTGTTACTTTAGTTTGGCTTATCAAAGTTATCAACTGACGATATAGTATATTGATTTAAACATTCACGATTATCACTCATATTTTAAAAATAAACGGATCTTAATCGCGTAAACTTACGTTTAATTATATCCTGACGTTTCAGGCATGACGTTACACCCGTGGTCGCACATTCTCTCGCCAGTCTGCCTGCGACCACGGGTGTAACGTCATGCCCGAAACGTCAGGATATAATTAAACGTAAGTTTACGCGATTAAGATCCGTTTGTCTTTAAAATATGACGATATAGTAGTGGCAGAGAGAAACTGCTTATTTACTTTGGACCTAGCTAGTTACAAACATAATGGTTATCCGTTGTTTTATAACGTCGAAACATGCACTTGATCCAGCTTTTTCTCTAATGTAAGGAGAGTGATAGAAAACTGAAAAATACATTTTTCCCGAACAAATTAGATATATAGAAAGCCAATACTCACGGCAGAAGTTTTCATCGCTACCATCCGCACAATCAGGGGTACCATCGCAATACTGGTCGTGTAAAATACAGCCACCATCCAGACACGTGAATTTCTCCTCCCCGAGACACTCTTTCTCGTATGTCTGCATTTCGTCGGCGAACTGTGCCTCGCATGTTAGTAGGAAGGACAGGAGGAGTATGTAGAACATTCTGGAAGTTTGTATCATCAATTCATCATCATCATCATCATCATCATTGCTGGACTTAGGCCTCTCCTATTAACTATGCGTATAGATATAGACGCATTAGGAGGTAAATGCCCATAATCGCCACGCTGGGCAAGCGGATTGGCGATGTCCACTATGATGACGCTGCTGCCCATCATCAATCTTGTAAAATGGTCAGTGACACTTCAATCCCTTAGTCGACTCTTACGACACCCACACTGCCGTGCAATTCCTAAACCACAGTAACTGCCAATTTTCCGATTTTTGGTTTATTGGTGATCTATAATCAGCAAATCAAAACGCATACCTAATCCCAATCGATCGGTTTTTAATTTGGAAAACTGGAACATGGAAACTCGAAACCCCAAAAGCAGTAAGTGACTAGTTTTTCCTGCACAATGCAATATAAAGCGCAGTAAAATGGTCTACGGCTACGGATTTTGGGCCGATACTGACTAAAACGCAGTACAGGTGTAGATTTTCATGATATTTAGCATGTAAACTCATAGTATCTCATTTATAAAGAAACTAATTAAAACACAGTATACAATTTTTATGCTAAAAGTGTTGTACTGCGTTTCCAGTTTCATAGATTAATAAGCATAATTACTAGTTAAGACGCAGTAGGAATAAAATAACGATATTTAAAGTGGTACACTACTGTTCAAATAAGTATCGTATTTCCATCTAAACTGCAGTAACAAGTTCATGAATGTACACATTATGCTGTATGTTGTATTACTTTCAATAGCAATAATACTAGCTAAAGGACAGTAGCACCCCAAGGGGCTGCAGTTTAGGCAGTATTTTTATGTTATTTGACTATTTTAACTGCATTTAGACGTTTATTTTAAGTGGAAAATTCGAATTACGAGTAGTTCCATCTCGGACCTTCCTTGAAGATAGCTTATAGTGATATCGTTAGAACATCCTGTTTAAGATAGTAAAATAATTCTTGACTCATTTACAATTTAAAACAACTAAGATGTCGTCTGTTGATAAACGAGTAAAAACTTATATAGTTAAACACATAAAGATATTATTACCAGTGATCGGTTTTTGGATTCCCCCTAGCGGGATTTCGCGTATAAAAAATACGGGTGTAACTATAAAAAATATTTAACACTATTGTATTATACACACCAGAGCATATTCTAACCACTCACTCGCTTCTGGCGGCTAGAGTTACCAACTTTGCGCACCCATGAACTGACACTGGTAACTAGAGGAACCAAGCGGAGTACGCGCGCATTTTCGTTTGTAATATAAAAAGGGCTACACAGATATGGTATAAATTGCAATAAAAATACGGACTACCAACAGAGCAATATTTAAAAAATGTTTAAGTGTAGTGGAAACAAGTAAAATATTATTATCTGTGTTATTTTCCGAAGTGGCGCTAAAGAAAAAGTTGTGAAAAGATTGCGGAGCGTACGAAAATGTCGTGAGTATTAAAATTTATGTATTTCTACTTGTATTATACATCAAAATACTCAGTGTTTATTGTTTTATTAGGGAACAAATATATTTTTGACATATTTGCTATAAATAAACAAAAAATCGCATTTGCAATCAATAACTCGGTAGATTTTTGAGGTAGTTCGTAATTAAATGTCTCACATTTCTCTTATATACAAATATTTTTGACATTGCTTTTAGTAATTAAATAGCGTAACTATTAAGCTTCAAGAAAAGGTGAAATGTTTATATGAACTCTCTTAGAATAAACAGGATTACCGAATAAAACAAGAGTCAGTAAATAGTTAATGCCTACTAACTAGAATGACGGCTCCACGGCGGCCAAAATTCCGCGAAATCTGCGATCGTTTTGCGGAAGCAAATAAGGCATGGTACACACGGACCATAACTCAAAGACTTATTCAAAAGTTTTTATCGTCCGTATTTTATTAATGTTTTGTTTTCACTTAGATATTATTATTTTATAGCTATTTTTCGTGTTTATTATTTTTGTACTATGCGTATATACAGCGTGGAAATTCTTTTTGGAGTTACTAGATCCAGAGTAGCTACGCGAAAATGGTCTTAGAAAACCTTACCTCAATTTTAAATTAATGAAGATTGGTGTTTACATATTTTGGGAAAAACATACAGGATGCGAGAAAATGGTTATTTTTGACAAACTTTTTTTTTTAAGTCAATTGATCCTGTTTCTGTTTAGGATCAAAAGCTTGTATGGGAAATTCGAAATGGGAAGGCCGCAAATCAAGAATTAAAATTCCCAAACAAATTGAATAAAAATAAAAAAAATTCGTGAGTAATTTTTTAATACTAATTTATTCCATTCCTATTCAGTACCAATAGTTTCCTAGTGGTCAACTTATGGCAATGTACAAAAAAGCTAAAATTTCAGAAAACGGTTTTCATACATATTATGGGAATAAAGTGAAATTTTAATTTTGATTATTACTGTTTAAATAATGTTGCTAATGTTTTCATACAGTATTATTATCATGTAGTACAGGAGCACTAATTAGTGTGACAGATAATGTATCAATTAAAGTTTCTATTTTTTCCCATAGTAAATGTATGAGAACAGTTTAGTTTTTTAATTTTTGGATTTTTTGTATATTGTTGGAATGGAAGTTGACTCCTAGGAAACTATTGATACTGGAAAGGAATGGGATCGATCGGCATAAATTTACATATAATTTACATACGGATATTTTAATACAATTTGTATGGGAATTTCAATTCTTAATTTGCGTCTCTTCTAGCCGATAAAAATTTTTAGTCCTATTCAAGTTTTTGATCCTATACAGAAACAGGATCAAATGACATCAAAAAAAGTTTGAATAAAATGGCCATTTTCTCGCAACGTGTATTTTTTTTTTTTTCAAAATCTGTAAACTTAATTTTCATTAATTTGAAATCGAGGGAAGGTCTTCTACGATCATTTTCGCGTAGCTACTCTGTATCTGGTAGCTGCCCACACTGATCCAAAAATAATTTCCACTCTGTATATAAAGTAATAAGTTAGCGACCATGCTTATTAGGAGATTGTTTTTTTTTAAATAATTTCTGCTCAATTTATTAGCAAAAAAAATATTGTCTGTTTTTTCTAGTCTTTTGTGCTTATTGCATAGTTTTATTGAGGTTTATAAATTTTAGAAAAAAAGGAAGCGGACGAGTTCACGGGCGTAAAGATGTAACTGAAGAGCTACTTTCACCGGCCCCACCACAACCTGTACCAGCTACTCCTGTTCCTGGACCGAGCACTAGGTGAATTTGGTCTGTATATTTTCTTGTGTGAATAATCAAATCACATTGACTTTTATTTATTTTATATAAGTCATAATAGCTTTGCTTTGTTGCAGGACATAATTATGAAGAAAAATAGGAACTCTGCGTCTCACTCTTTCCTAGACAAAAAAAAGAGTGAATTTGAGAACGGAGGCCAGAAATTTGTACGAGGGCAAGAGGACAAAACAATCGAAGCACGTGTTGTTGCTCGATGCCCCACCACATGCACTAATGAGGTTCTTAATTTACTTTTAATGTAAAAGAGAAGTATAATAAGCTCCCATTACTGATTTTGTACGAATTTTTCGGTTCCGTACATAAGAAATTGAAAGCTCCTGGAGCATGCCTAGTTGAGAAGCAAGCAATATTATTGTAATTTTTCTCATATTTTTCAATTTTGTTTTCAGGAAGTAGTCTCCAACGACATCTAAATGTAGGCTAGGCTTGGAATGCCTCAAACGCCTCCAGCTCGGAAACTGAAAACATGCCTAGTTCAATATGTATGACTTGGTTAAATAAAGTACATAATTCTGACATAAATCCTTGTTTTCTTTCACGCATAGTCATTAAACGTTATGTCTTCCAATTCCAATGAGGGTTTTCGACATTTTTTCTGCCACCAGGCGGCGCTAGAGTAGGCGTCTGGTCCACACAGCTGTCAGATTCATACTATTCATAGGCACCTGGACATAAAATATTGAAATTCTATTTTATTTGGAAGAGTATTGATTTTGTAATGGATTACGAATAATACACGGTCGTCGAACTGAAGACGTACTGAAAACAAACAGGCGCGCAAAGTCACTGGTATTAAAAATAATTATTATAACTTTGTTAATTTCATGGGAATTGACTTGGAACATTTATTTTTATTTATTTTAGAAAACAATATTCCTAAAGTAATGGTTTTCAGAATAAATAAACCTATAAATATTTTGAAAATTAAATGCGCGTAAATCTTTTCTTAGGAACCATGAGATCGATTTTAGTGGAAAGAAAAACTACATTCATACACTTAAATGTCACTAAGAAACATGATAAAAAAACTCCAAAAATCCATGAATACTTAGATTGAGTTTCCAAGCTAGATCGATTTTCCGTCCTCAGAAACCCCTTTAAGAAATGCTTAAGAATGGCTAGCTTAAAGGTATAATGGGCATTTTCATTTCTAGGGACACCCAATCAGCGTGAGATTAAAAAAAGCTTAACTTCAGTCAGGTTTGTAACGACAATTAAGTATAAACTCTTCATGAATTTTAAATTGATTGGTGTTTTTATATTCTTATATCGCTTAAAGCTTAAAAAATTAACACCAACATTTTTGTTTTTATCAATATTAAATGCTTAGTCGTCGTTACAAACCTGACTGCAGTTAGGCTTTTTTAAATCTAACGCTAATTGGGTGTCCCTAAAAGTGAAAATGCCCTTATTACACCTTTAAACGACCAATTATCGAGTTTAGGTACGTATATAAATAATTGTATTAGTATTAGTACATATTTATTTGCGATCTCGGAAACTGCTCAATGATTTGAACAAAAAATAGAATATAGGGGTTTTATTGGACGAAAAAATGTCCTGGTCTCGTCTCGTCTCATCTCTGAGAAAACGTGAGTTTTCAATTTCATGTATTTGAGTTTTGCTTGGTAGACCATTTTATAATAATTTTGAGCTTTTTAATATCATTACTAACATTATTAACAACTTATCTACAACACATTAAATATAAAACATTAATAAGTTATATTTTTGTTCAGTTCAACAAAGTCAACATTAATATATTATATTATTGTCTTGAAGCAGCGCGCTCGCGTAAATACTTGTGTGTCCTCGGCCTAATGGCCTATGAACATGGCGGCCCGGCGAGCGGGCCAGTGCCGCCATCTTGTTTTCTTTCTCAGTTGACTTTCTAGGCGCGACTTTGTATGTTTGTTTACATTTAAATTATTTAAATTTGTTGATATAATTATCAGTAATTGCTTATTATGTGCCGGTTATTGTGTAGTGCATACTGTGACGCGTTCATAAAACGTGGTAGTGTTGTTTTAAGTTATTTTTTGTGCTTGTGATCTTGTTTACAAATTCGGTTGTCTTCCGTGAACCGGCAGGGTACGTAAATACGTTGTTATTTTGCTATTATTTCTGCAATTACGGACTCAAATGTATAAAATAAGGTTTTAATAGAATGCCTGTTAGTGCTTTATCCTGTTTATGACTATATTTTGAGTAAATAAATCTCCAAATGACCAATAATATCTCTATGTAACTGACGGTTTTATATCGCACATTTGTTCTGACTTAAGCCTGCAATCAAATAAGTTTTTCTCAACATTTTTGTAAGAAGCTTCTTTAATTGTTTGGTATTATCCAAAAGACAATGTAATATTCTTTCAAATGAATCCAAAAAACATATACCTTATCGCTTTAGATCTTTTTTAAAAAATCGTTTACTGCAGAAAGTTGGTACAAAATTTGTATGCGTCTAATTTGCGTGCGTTTATTCATTACTTTTATTATAAAAACCAGATTAATGGCGATATAACTTGACGACTTGTTTAATGTTTTTTACAGTGTTAAAACAATTATCGTAATTGCTTTAGTACAAACAAAGTTATCCAACTTTAAATCGAACATGATTTCGCGCCATTCCGACGACAAACTGTCAAAGCAATTTGGGTGACGTTTTCTTAATTTCGAAATCGAGTGAGTGGTTATGAAACAGAAATATGGCAATATAATTAAAGTTTATTA